>JAQRGC012292469.1:0-10946 GCA_028659135.1 Plantago lanceolata
TTCTGTGATTATGGTACCCTCACTTGTAAAAGGCTTCTCTGGCGTGTTCAATTGTTGAATAACGGCAAGGCAATCGCCTTCGATATCCACCAACTGCCATTGGTATTGTCTGGCCAGTCGAACGGCTAATAAGGCGGCACAGGCTTCTGCAATAACAGGAGATACAATATGCGGAAAGATATGCCGCTGCCACGCCAAAATCCTTCCTTCGTAATCCCTTGCCACCACTCCAGCTGTCGCCACTTGTCTCTGATGGTTAATCGACGCATCAAAGTTCACCTTAACCCGCTCACGGACAGGAGGCTGCCATCTCGCTTGCATTTCAGGAGGTCGTGGAGAGGAAAACAGCTCACAGGCAGCTCTAAAACTCTCCAAGTATTGCCTGACAAACAGCCTCATTCCAGAGGCCTCAAATCCGTGTCCTTCATGCACTATTTTGTTTCTGTTACTCCATAAGCTCCAACAATAGGTCACGAAAGTCCCCATCTCCTCAACAATTAATTTCCCCGAACCTCCGCAACCCAACTCTCTACATCAACCGCTGTTCCATATATGTGTGTATATTGGAGTCCCGAGACAGCCCAAGCCAATCTAGAAAATGCACAGTCCCAAAGTATATATGCACCACAGATTCCGAGTTTTGTTTGCAGACAGGACAAATCGAGTCAACACTAATTCCCGTCTTCTCCAAGTTGCACATTACAGGCAAAGCATTGCGAATAAACCGCCAAGTAAAGTTTTTAACCTTTGGTGGAACTTTCAGCTTCCATATCCACTCCCAACTGTCAGCTTGTACAACACTACTACTGCCCTTCTGTTGTGCCACCTTCTCTTTATGCATTTGTCGTGCCAATCGATACGCAGTCCTTACTGTATATATCCCATGTGATGAGAAATGCCAAATCCTCTGATCCGGTATGCTGGCAGTAGGCAAAGGTATTTGCAATATGGTTGAAGCGTCCTCTTCCCAGAATATGTCTTTGATAATCTCTGTCTCCCATTTCCCCTCATCGATCAGACCTGAAACAGTTAGCTCATCGAGCTGCACCAAGTTTGGGGTAAACGGTTTGAAGCCAGTATCCCTGGGTAGCCAACTGTCCTGCCAAACTCGAATGGAACTACCGTCCCCCACTCGCCACCTGGTACCTTGTTTCAGAAGCTCCATGGCTGACATCAAACTCTTCCATGTAAATGAATCGGTACCGCAAATCTGTGCCTCAAAAAGGTCAGTACAAGGGAAATACTTGGCTTTTAACACACGAGCGAGCAAGGAATTAGGAAACTGAAGGAGCCTCCATAACTGTTTGCCCAACATAGCCACATTAAAGGACCGTAGATCTCTAAAACCCAACCCCCCATCTCTCTTAGACTCACAAAGATGATCCCAACTGACCCAATGTATTTTATTTTGCGTCCACAAAGATGATCCCAACTGACCCAATGTATTTTATTTTGCGTCCCACTACCCCACCAGAATCTAGAAATAATGGAATCCATTTCTTGAAGTAAACCATCGGGCAATTTAAAACAACTCATTACATAAGTAGGGATGGCTTGGATAACAGACTTGATAAGAACTTCCTTTCCAGCTGCGGACATGAACTTATTACTGAAACCTTGACTCTTATCCCACACCCGCTCCCTTAACCAACTAAAAACCTCCCTCTTAGACCTACCCATCTCCGTTGGAAGCCCGAGATACTTGTCATGCTTATCTTCTACTCTAACTGGGAGGCAACGACACACTTCTTGAATTTTCTCAACACTTGCATTCTTACTAAACACCATCGTAGACTTATCTAAATTAATAACCTGGCCAGATGCCACACTATATCTAGATAAAATATCCACTATCTCATTAGCCGCATTAGGGGTGGCATGACAGAACAACAAAGTATCATCAGCGAACAAAAGATGGGAGATCCTGGGTGCACTTGGAGACACATTAACTCCACGTAACACCTCCCTCCACTCAGCATCTCGAATCAAAGCACTAAAAGCTTCCATAACAAACAGAAATAAGTAAGGTGAAAGAGGATCGCCCTGACGGATCCCCCTCTCCGGATGAATTGGGTTCAAAGGCTCACCATTCACAAGGATAGAATAGGATACAGATTTCACACACATCATAACAAGTTCAATAAAATGATTATCAAACCCAAGGCACTCAAGCACTTTTTGTAGAAAGATCCACTCAACTCTATCGTACGCCTTGCTCATGTCAAGTTTTAAAGCCATAAAAACATCTTTACCCTTGGTTTTTTTCTTTAAAAAATGATTTACTTCGTAAGCCACAAGAACATTATCTGTTATAAGTCTACCCGGGACAAAAGCGGACTGATTTTCAGTTATAATATGGTTCATGTGGGGTTTCAGCCGGTTTGTAATAACCTTAGAAGCAACTTTAAAAATCACATTACTAAGGCTTATGGGACGAAACTGAGTAATAAGCTCTGGTGATTTACACTTTGGAATTAAGACAATATGGGTAAAATTAAGTTGAGGGTCAAGAATTCTGTCATTCAAAAAAGCTAAGACACAATCAACAACATTTTTTCCAACAACATGCCAAAATTTCTGGTAAAAGAGAGCAGGTAAACCATCAGGCCCAGGGGATTTAAGGGGTGACATATCAAAAAGTGCATGTTTTACCTCTTCTGGCGTGAAAGCACGTAGGAGGTCCTGGTTCATATTCTGATCGACACGCCTCCGGATAGTCTTTGTAACATCTTGGACCTCTGCCTCAGTTGGATTTCTGGACTTGAAGATTTCTCCGAAATACCCATTCACTATATCACCCAGCTGGCTTCTGTCTTCGCAAAAAATCCCATGCTGATTTTGTAGCCCCTTAATAGCATTGATTTCAGCCCGGTGTGTAGCTTGGGAATGGAAGAATTTGGTATTGCGATCACCTTCCGCAAACCATTGTACTTTCGCCCTTTGTCTCCACATAATATCCTCTTTATCAAGTTCTAACTCTAACTGCTGCTTTAACTCATCTTTCTGTTCCTTCACCTTTGCAGTTAGTCGAACTCCTTGCAGTTCTTCTAATTTCTTCTGCAATTCCCCCACCTTGCGTTTAACAGCACCAAAAGAATGTCTCGACCAATGTATTAAACCCACTCTACAATTGTCACTGCTGCCAGCAAAATCATTCCCCTTTTCCCAATTTTCTCGAACAATACGAGCACAATCCGCAGATTTTAACCACATCGCCTCAAATCTAAACCTACCCCGATTCTGCCTATATCTTCTCCCCTGCTCCCCAATAAACCGTACCAAGATAGGCATATGATCAGAGTTTCTAGTATAAAGATGATGTACCTTTGCTGTTGGAAACAGAGCTCGCCAAGAAGCTGTGCAATAAGCCCGATCCAGTCTAAGCTCTATCAGATCCCGTCCCGGCTGATTGTTTGACCATGTATATCGATTGCCCTCGTAATCGATCTCAGTAAGACCGCAGACATCGACTGTTTCACGAAGCTGTCTCAATCTCCACGGTGGAATGGTATTACCGCCCCTTTTGTCTTCTTGAAGCCCAACCTCATTGTAGTCACCCAAGACCAACCAAGGTGTGATTGATTTTTGGGCCAAAATTTTTAATAAGGCCCAAGTCTTTTTCCTCTTGCTACAATCAGCCTCTCCGTAAAATCCCGTGATTCTCCAAATAGGTGACCCATTAGCCAAATCAATTGTTGCATCAATGTGATACTTCGAATAACTCTGCACCGTAACAATAATATTCTTTTCCCATAGTAAAGCAAGTCCTCCAGATTGCCCAATTGAAGGTACGCACACACCAAATAAATTAAATCTTTGTTTTACCTTATCAATCCCAATGGTTCCCAAGCGTGTGTCCATGAGGAAAATAAGGTCGGGGTGATGAGTACAAAGGAACTCTCCCAAAGCTCGAACTGTCCAAGGGCCCCCCAATCCCTGACAGTTCCATGCCATACAACTCATTGATGTAGGCGGGGTTGCATAGCAACACCCACCTCTGATTCTTCAAGAACGTTATCAATGTCCATTTTAGCACGCTTATGCTGACTTTCTTTTTTGACCTCCTTCAGTTTGTGAAAACGACGAATTACTCTCTCTCCCTTGGATGTACTCATTGAAGTATCGACCTCTGTCCAATCCCTTTTTTTAGCAGCAGTACGTTGGATCAATGAGACCAAATCAGATGTTGGGATTAATTTTACTTGGTCGTCAACTGAAACAGACTGAGATGTACCTTGGCCAGATTAGAAATAAAAGGTGGGTTGTCCAGTCAAATTGGGTTGGGTTTCCTTTTCCTTTGGGCTGGTCTTCTGTGGGTTGATCACCAATTGGGCCGGACACTTAGGTGGACTTGAAAACCCACCTGAAGTTAATTGTTGAGGCCCATGAGTCATGTTATGCTGCAATAATCTCTTTGTAACTGCAGAGATATGATTTCCCTCTTTTACTTCTGCACGACTATTCTCCCATAAATTTTCATCAGTTACCCCATGAACATCGCTCCTCTTAACTGCTCCTGGCAATTTTCCCAAAATACCCTCCGATCTTACCCTCGACGTGCCGACTGTGCTCACTGTAAAGCTGGGCATGGCTGATCGTCCCCGATTATTACGCCGTCCATCGAGAATGGTAGAAACCGGTGGAGGTGCATCAATGCGCAACCATTCGCCGTACTCCAGTCTCGATTCATCAATCTTTCCATGCTCATCAAATAAGTCCACACATTGATCACAATCTTTGAAAAGATGACCAAGGATCCCGCAACAATAACAGAAAATCTTAACCCGTTCATAAGCGAATCGAACCACCATAGGTTGATTTTCCGGTCCCTGAATAGTCAAACACCGCAGCAGTGGTTGTCGTACATCAATTGTTACCCGTAAACGAATGGACGTGGCAGCAACCCGTCTGCTAAACTCGTCATCCATATGAATGAATCGACCCAGCTTATTGCCAATTGCCTCCGCAACAACATTGTTATCTCTCTCTGCTGGTAAATCCATCACTTGAACGTACAGGTCGCACTCGTCCATGTTGACATCCAGTGGACTGATTCCTTGAGGTATTGAACGCATTACCACCAGATTATTATCGAATAGCCATGGCCCTCGCCAAATCACCATACGCTTATTCAACGTCTGAGTGAAACGACACAAGAAACGATCACCTTCCAACTTCTCAAACTGAACTGGATGCTCAATCTTCCAAGATGTCCGCAGTGAATTCTCAAGAAACTCCATACGTATTGGTTTTCTAGTGATAACCCTGCCTACCAAATACAAATCGTAGTTCATCCTTACGGTACTCCAACCCCCAGCCGGTACAGACAGCATCGCTTCCTCGGTTTCCTTCAAACTCAACACACGGCTCATCGCAGATAACTCATCTCCCATGATGGCCAACAGAGCGGAGTGTAGAGATGTTACAAAGACTATTGGATATGAGAGGATGAATAGAAACCAGGGCCACCTGCACTGACGACAGAAAAAGAGAAACCAAAACCACCAGAGCAAATAATGGGTATTATGAGTAGAATCACAAAAATAATAATAGGCAGGGATACTTATAGAAATAATGATGTAGATTACGAAGATTTTGATTTTTAATTTTATCAAACAAAAGGATAAATAAAAACTTGACACGGAAAGGTTTCCGAAAATAGAGCCCCATGGAACATCTACGCTTACCGAAGAACCAAAGGCTACATAAACCTCACCAAATTTCTGGAGGAGAGGAACAGAAATCAGGGCAGGTAGATAATCTCTCACAAGAAGAGAACCCAAACTCCATCCGGAGGAGACACTCTCATACGAGAGACAGGGAAGAGAGGAAGACGAAGAAAGAGACATTTTTTAAATGTAACTTTCCGACTGGTATAACTTGTACTGTTATTTTTGGCACCTTTTCGCTTTATTTCTAACGATGTTACACCTCTTTCTTTACTGTACTAACCGTTGGCTATTTATTCCCCTCAACTTTCTTCAAGTAACGTTGGCTTGATTCCAATTTGTACCAACCTTTTAATCAAATCATACACTTCTTACATGGTTGGTTTCTTCCCAGCTATCTTCTCCATTGATCTGTCAATTTATTCCAGCCAAACCCGATCAACAAATCTCACTTCACACTCTGTTTGTGTTCTTTAAATCAGAAGTATTCTCTACCAATTTCACTAGATTTGCTCAATGGTTTATAATTCCCCAAGATAAAAATTCATCACACTTATTTCGCCTAGACATTCATTTTGTTTCTATATTTTGTTATGTCTGACATCGGTCACTTTATTTTTTTTTTCTTCCTTTTGCGCACGATTAAAAAGTAAATTGGTTGTTAACATTAGTGAACCTGAGATTTGGGATGCTTTGAAGGGTATTGGCGACCTCAAGGCACCCGGAGTTGATGGATATAATGCCAGGTTTTTTAAGAGTTGCTGGGTCATTGTTAAACAAGATATAGGCAGGGCTGTTCAGGAGTTTTTCACTAAAGGAAAACTGTATGCTGCTGCAAACTGCACTCTAGTTACGTTGATCCCCAAACACAAAGAGGCATGTACTATGAAAGAAATGCGACCAATTTCTTGTTGCACTACTCTTATAATGATAATCTCCAAGATACTTACAAGTAGGTTGAGCAAGGTCATCAATAGTGTTGTTAATGAGTGCCAATCTGCTTTTCTTCCGGGCAAGGTAATACATGACAACATTCTTCTAGCCACTGAACTTGTGCGGGGATATAATAGAAGAGGAGTTTCTCCCAGGTGTATGCTCCAAATGGATATCCAGAAAGCGTACGACACGGTTGAATGGAGTGCATTACAAAGTGTCATGGAGGAAATGGGGTTCCCTGCTGTATTTGTAGGGTGGGTTATGAAACTGGTGACCACAGTATCCTACAGATACTCGATTAATGGGACACCTTCTGTTATCCTGAAACCTCAAAGGGGGCTGCGACAGGGGGGGGATCCTATCTCCCCCCTGTTATTTGTGATTTTGATGGAATACTTGCACAGGATTATGCAGAAGTTGAGACAGGTGCCTGACTATAATTTGCATGCTAAATGTGAAAAACTAGGCATTGTAAACCTCAGCTTTGCTGATGATTTACTATTATTTGTAAGAGGGGACATACAGTCTGTGCAGATCTTGATGCAACACTTTCAGCAATTCTCTGCATCCACTGGTTTGAGGGTGAATAAGGCGAAATGTAATTACTATTGTGGAGGTGTGGAGATGCAGACTAGGAAGGAAATTGGATTGCTGACTGGCTTTAAGGAAGGCTCCCTCCCTTTCAAGTATTTAGGAGTTCCACTTGCTAGTCGAAAACTCACTGTCGAGATGTGTTCTCCACTTATAGACAGGATTGTTGGCAAAATCAAGCATTGGACTGCAAAAATGTTGAGCTTTGGGGGACGATTACAGCTGATACGGAGTGTTCTTATTGCTGTGACTAGGTATTGGACTCAAGTATTCCCATTACCTAAGAAAGTACTTAAGCATGTAGAAGCATTGTGTCGATCTTTTTTGTGGAGCGGAGTGGAGACAATCACCAGGAAAGCCCCAATAGCTTGGGATCACGTTTGCGACTCAAAGAATTCGGGTGGCCTAAATATAACTTCTCTAATGGAATGGAACCAGTGCAGCATGGCAAAGCTTCTCTGGAATCTTGCTGGAAAAGCGGATTCGTTGTGGGTAAAATGGATTCACACGTATTATGTGAAAGGGACTGATGTAATGCAATGTGTGCTCCCTAAAGATGCCTCGTGGATTTTGAAAAGCATCATGAAGACACGGGCTCTGGTACAGAACATGCAGGTTTGGTCTGATCTGCTACAAGTTCAGAGGTTTGATATGGGCAAGTTGTATAGAGAGATTAGAGGTGACAAGCCACAGGTTGGGTGGAGAAAGCTAATGTTGGGATCTAAAGCACGCCCTCGGGCTATTTTTGTATTCTGGTTAGCCTGCAGCAATAGACTTGCTACAAAAACTCGGCTTCACAAGATGAACATGATTGACACTGTTCAATGTGCATTCTGTGATAAGGAGGAAGATCAGCAATATTTATTCTTTGAGTGTCCCCAGTTTAAGAAAATCTGGAGGGCTGTACTGGATTGGGCACAAATTGATCATGATCCTCAGGGATGGGAGTAGGAACTGGAGTGGTTAGTAAAGCATACGAAAGGAAAAGGCTGGAGAGCAAAGCTTCTTAAACTTGCTGTTGCTGAGAGCATTTATGCGCTTTGGATTGCACGTAACAGAAATTTTTTTGATAAGATAGATATACAGGAAAACATTATAGTGCAAATCATAGATATAATTGTACAAAGGGGGTGGGATGATAAATACTTGCAGAAACATTTATATAGGTTGTTATGTAGATAAATAGATGGGTTGGTAGATTTGATTGGTTGATAGTCTGGATCTTTACAAAGATCGGCTTATGTACTTAATTGGCTTTTTGGATGAAATGAAGTTGCTCATGGTTCCAAAAAAAAAAATTGGTTGTTAACATTGCCTCAGGCTTTCTTAGTATTTCCATCAAAATATTATTGCTAGCGGGTAAAATTTGATATTATGATGCGCACGTATTAATTGGCTGGTTGTTCTTCTTCGTAGAGATTATTGAAATCATAAAATATGTAACCTAGGGCCATAAGAACCCGAGCTATTATGTCCACTGAACATGTACAAAAGTCACAACTCACAAACATGTTCAACAACAAAGGCTTTAATTTGGATAGTATGTCAACTCATTTTTCATGTTAGCAAATCATCTTTTAAATTCCATGAGTCATCACTGAGTTATACTGCACTTGTGGTCTTAGAGAATAATATTAATGGTCTAGGCTATTTCTTAATACTTCCCCATGGATAGGATTAATGGTGAAAATACGAGCTATAATTCCTGGTAAGTTTACCCTTCCATTCTAAGAGAATTATTGCAATGTGCCAACGTACATCCATAGGGAAAAATCTTCTTTTCCCTATTTCATAGAATTTCTACATGTTTAAGAATTTTCTTTTGTTGTGATTTTTTGAATTTTTTTCTTCCTTTCCCAACTAGATTTTGCTAGATCAACGAGTTCACAATGTGTTGCTTGTTGTGAATTATGTTTTTCTTACCTTGCTTCTAGGTTATGAATTAGAGGAATTTTATATGCAGAAAATTTGTTTAAAAGGATATGAATTAGAGGAATTTTATATGCAGAAAATTTGTTTAAGTGTAAGTTGTGCGGAAGATCCGATGGAACTGCTGATTATCCATTTAATTTGTGCCCTTCCCATTTGAAGGTGAAGTTCAGTCAAGGCTAACAAATTGAATAGGATTACAAGCTGATCAAGCGAACCCGGTGAGTAGTATTTTACAGCATGCGGTTATAGCTTCATGGCTTCGTGTTCGTGTAGGCAGTGAAGAAATTTGGCTACCGCAGCTTCTGAAGGTTTGTTATGGCCTCTTTGGCGAGCGCGTAATGATATATGTTTAAAAGACCAAAAGTGTTACCCTGACAAAATGATGGAGTTGATAAAGATTAATTTATGGTATTATTCATAAACAAATTAAGTTGGGCGAGATAATTCATTTGGGTTGATGTTGTGTCTTCTATTTATAGGCAGATGTTTAACTATGCAGATTTGATGGTGATTGCTGCACTGTGGGAAAAGATTTGTCCATTTTCTTGTGTGGCTCGGGGAAGATTATTAAGTTTTTTGGTTAGCTGGTGACTTCAGCAGGTGAGCTTTATTGGTGCAGCTGTGTATTTCTGTAGCTGGAGGCTTCTCTTTTGGCTGATGTTCAGTGTGTTTGTTGTCTTATCATATGTTTGTACGTTGCATTGTTTCGCGGAGGACCTGTTATGTACAATATTAAGTGAGACTGTTGCAAAATCTGCAAGGGATCATCAAGTTTAATTTGTCATTAGAAATTTAGAACATTGACAGGGTCAGTCGTATTCCTCTTATGGTTAGGGTCAGAGTCGAATTATTGACTCATACATTTTAATTCCTGGCTAACATCATGGTTTATACTTAGTAGTCGACTACGAGTGACCAAACTTTATTCGCTAGATGATTAGTTCTTTGGGGGTTACAGGTGATCATTGGTGTGTAGTTGATGAGAGTCGACACATTTCTTTAATTTAGGATTTAGTGTATCCATACACTTGTATCTTCGTACTTTGTTCATTGGGATTAAAAATTTAGCTGCTTAAAAAAATACAAATTCTCATGTCTCAGTGAAAAATCTAATGGGGTTCTAATGTAACATATTATGCTGATTTTTGTTCTAATGCAAAGTTAATGGCTTCCAAGCTCATCAATATAGGTATACTAATTACTACAGTAAGACATATAGAGCTTACATAACAGAAATATAATTCGAGGGAAACATAATGCGCTTACACTTGAGGGGAGAAGTAGCTTGTAAGAAAATGCTTGAGGTGAACGTTGGCCTTCGGATTTTCTTGGAAGCGCATTTTCCCCTTCATTCTTTCGGTAGAGAATTTATCCATTGTTGTACGTGTAAAACTTTGAGCATTTCTTATGCTCACTTTTGTTTGTTTAATATAATTTGTCATTACCAAAAAAAAAAAAGAAATATAATTCGAGGCGAACGAGCTTGGCGCTTATCATCTACCTAGGGAGGTTTCTTGTGATAGTGCAAACTGCAAAGTCAGACATTTTACCTTTCTGATCTTTTGTTGTAAAGGTTTGTTTGCAATTCGATTTACGAATGCATGATTGTTTGATAATACTTTGGATTTTCTGGTCATACAGCAATAGACATGCCATTCATTTAGGCCTCGTGTTCATGCTTTTAACATGCAAATAATATTTATCAAATCACTTTTTGTGGAGTTGTGTTATCTCAACTGGGATTAGGAATTGGTGTTGAGTCAACTCGGTCAACTTCAGGAAACCTATTGTAGACAAGAAAAGGAATTGTCCTTAATA
>JAQRGC012292522.1:0-19656 GCA_028659135.1 Plantago lanceolata
ACCCTATAAAACCTATACCATCTTTAAATCAAATCCAAATCAAATTTTCCAAAACCCTCAAAAACCACCAGTTACTATTCACGGTTCTCACCAATCCTTAAATCCGGCTCGCTTAAATCAAAACCAAACATCCCCTAGATTCCCAATAAGACTAGCTTGTAGCTTGTAGGTATAGACAAAAAAAAAAAATTTGAAGGAAAATATATATATTAGCTAAGATATCATTACATCACCCCATCTTCGACTTGACAAGACAAACATGGTGCTGCGTTTGATCATTACACACAAGAGTTTGAACCCAATCTGGAATTACATCCCATATATGCAGCAAGCTAGGATTACTATTATCCTGGGAAGTATTTGAACGATCCTGATGCAAAAGGTTGTACTGTACATCAAAATTGCCTTGTTGTATCCTAGGCCGAAGCTGCCTCCTACCATAGCTAGCTAGTCTGTCTGCTACTACGTTAACTTCTCTGTACAACCTTCTGCCAGGAAATTTGCCGGAATTTCATGGCCAGTCTCTTGATTTCGTCAAGCACTCCCTGCTGCTGCTGATCCCTGACATGCCACCTGCAGCAACCAAGATATACATATTCCGAATCAATCTGCACATGTAAGACAGGAATATCTAATTGTAAAGCTAACTGGAGTCCTATCTTAATAGCTTTTAGTTCTGCCATATTATTCGTTGTTATGCCAATAAAACCAGAAGCTGCTCTAATACATATCCCTTGGGAATTTCTTAACACAATGACTAAACTAGCAGGACCAGGGTTAGGACATGCTGAACCATCCGTATTTAACGTGATACACCCTGATGGAGGAGGATTCCATTTAATTAAGTGTTGCTGATAATTAACAGAAGGAGATGTAGTACTAGAATGCATGTCAGTGATGTGATGCATCAGTTTTGTAAGAATATGATGCTGGGAAACTGAAGTATGCTGAAAAATGGTCTCATTTCGAAATCTCCATATTAACCAAAGCAACACAGCCCACTGAGTTTGATAATGCCTAGGTAGATTCAACACATCCAGTGATGAGACCTGTGATGCATGCAACCCCTGCCATTTTGGAGGCCATAATACTTGCCTCAATCATTCTAACTTATGACACATGAAAAATAAATGATGTTGTGTCTCCTCATGCAAACCACATAAATGACAAAGTGGAGAAGACACACAAGATGCTTGGAATAATGCAGATGCAGTTGCAAGCCTATTATGTATATTTAGCCACCAAAAAAACTGGACTCTTGGGAGCACTTTTAGTTGCCAGATTTGCTGCCATGGCAATTGAGGGCCACTTTCTGAGGGTAAACTCAGTGCAGAATAAGCAGATTTGACAGTGAATGACCCTGAAGGGTCATATAGCCAGATTCTGCTATCTTGTTGCTCATCTGCAGGTAAGTGATATGCCATCACTGTGTAAACCAGATGTTCTAGAAGCACTGTAAACATCAAAGGAATATTCCATTGTTGATTATAAATGAAGTCACTAACCGGTTGACTATGTCCCTGCAAATTACAAAGAGTTGCTAGATTTTGTGTTAGTAACCACTTGTCTTGCCAGAAATCAATAAGATGACCTTGACCTACTTTACAACCCAAATATTGTCTAAATGCTGGTAGATGCTTTAATAGCGTCTTCCAAATCCAGTTGTGCCCAGGTTTGTAAACAGCTTCAAGTGGAGAATCATGAGGATAATACTTAAATCTATAGACCTGTGCCCATAGTGATGATGGTTCATTTAAAAGTTTCCACCAAATTTTCCATTGGAAAGCTGTATTTAAAGTGGTTAGGTTTCTAATATCTAGCCCACCTACTGATTTTGGAGAACAAATTACTTTCCACTTCACTCTGCCTCGTTTTTTCCCATCTACTTGACTATTCCATAAGAACTGATTATTAATTGAGTTTAGCTTCTTTATTATAGCTGCAGGAAGAGTAGTAATGGTCATGAGGTAAGAAGGAACAGCAGTAGTAATAGCTTTAATTAAAACCACTTTTCCTCCATAAGACAACTTCCTATTATACCAGCACTTGACCTTTTTCAAAACTCTAGACACTAAATCATGGAAAAGATCATATTTTTTGTGTCCTAGTAGAAAAGGTACCCCCAAGTACCTATCCTGTCTTTTATTCAAAATTACTCCCAAATAATTTTTAACCATTGTCTCAATTGGATAGGGGTATTAGGGGAGCAAATTATTCTAGATTTCGGCCAACATATAGACTGTCCAGCTGCATTAGCATATTGATTTAAACAAAGTTTTAGAGCCTGGACAGAGGTTTTTGAAGCTTGACTAAAAAGTAAACAATCGTCAGCAAAACTAAGAATGGGGATGACAGGTCCAGATCGAGAGCTTTTTAAAGAAGTGATCTTTTTTTTCTTTAACTAAATTACAAAGCTTTTGAATAAAAAGATCTTGACAAATGATGAATAAAAAAGGGGAGAGTGGATCTCCTTGTCTAAGTCCCCTAGTAGGTTTCCATTCAGAAGGCTGTGTCCCATTTATTCTCATATGAAAACTAACTGAAGTTACACAAAACATAATTAACTGAATCAGTTTTGGAGGGAAATTAAACTTTTTCAAAGCAAACTCCAAAAAAGACCACTCAATTTGATCATATGCTTTTTCAATATCAAGTTTAAGTGCAAAGTAAAAAGCCTTTGAAGTTTTTTTCCTTAACATTGTATGCAAAACCTCATGTGCAATTAAAATATTTTCTGTGATTGATCTCCCTGGTACAAATCCATTTTGATAAGGGGAGATAATCTTTGACATAATAGGTCTTAGTCTTTGTACAAAAAGCTTTGCAATGATTTTATAAATAGTTGTGCAAAGACTAATAGGCCTATAGTCACCTGCTGTAAGAGCACCTACCCTTTTTGCTATGACAATGATTTGTGTTTCATTAAAACTAGTGTCAAACCTACCACAATCAAAGAAATTTTTAACTACAAGTTTGACATCCTCTCCTACTAGTTCCCAGAAAGCTGTGTAGAATTTTGAATTAAATCCGTCTTTTCCTGGTGCTTTTTCAGGGTCTATGGAGACCAGTGCATCCCAGATCTCCTGATCATCAGGTGGTCTGACAAGTGCTTCATGGTCTTCTACACTACACTGAGGTACCACCACTTCTAGGAATGGTGATAAATCATCTCTCCCAGCTTGTGATCTTCTTGAGAATTTTTTTTTAAAAACTTCACAAATTTCTCTAGGGTTATGTAACCAATTATTATGCTCATCTTGAATTCCATGTATGAAGTTTTTTCTATGTTGATGTGAAGCTAAAGAGTGGAAGTAGTGTGTATTTGCATCTCCTTGAGAAATAAATTTTCCCTTTGCCCTTTGAGACCAAAAGGATTTTCTTTGGAGTAGAAGATTATTAATCTCATCCTTAAGTTTTTGCTCTTGTGGCCCAAATACAGCAGGATTTGAATGAGTAAATCTATCTAATTCTCTTAACTCCTTAAACTTTTGGTTGATGCTCTTATTTAAATCATGCAAATCAGACACGTCCCAATTAGGAATACTTTTAGCTAGCAAGTCACACTTCTGTGATAGGGAGCCTATATGCTGATGTGAGTACCAGAATTCTTCTAAATTGTGTTTAAAAACTGGATTCTGAACCCATATATTTTCAAAGTGAAATTTTCTAATTGTATTATGATGCAAACTACCAGTATCTATAAGCAAAGGCCTATGGTCTGAAGTCGAGCTACTCAAATGCAAAACTCTTGTATTAGGGTACCTATTAGTCCAATTCTTGTTAGCACATGCTCGATCAAGTATTTTACAAATATAATTGCCTGTGTATTGCTTATTAGTCCAGGTATAAATATCACCCGAAAACCCAAGATCAAAGAGTCCACAATCCATAAGACATGATCTAAATCTATTAATCCTTGTCCAGGATTCCCAATTGCCCCCCATTTTTTCATGCTGGTCAAGTATGGAATTAAAATCCCCACAAACAAGTCAAGGAGAACTAATATTAGAGCTAAGAGATCTGAGTTTAGACCATACCACACTTTGCGCATACGGATTTGCATATTGATAGAGGTTGGAGATTTCTGCAGGGCTACCACCTGGAGTTGCTGGATCAACAACACGTACATGGAACACACGATCATGTACATCATGGAGCCTCAAATCAACGTCCCGTGCATTCCACATGACCCAGACCCTCTTGTATGCGGTGTTTCGACTGGTGGAGATAGAGTACTTTTGTTTTCATATGGCATATCCCTTATATACTGTTCAGACGCCCTACTAGAAAGTCTCGTATCCATTACAATGGTGATCATGGGTCTGTGGCGCTGAATATGATATCGTAATGCCTGCTGAAATTCCGGTCGTGCCGCACCTCGTGCATTCCAGATAAAGATTTTCATAGCTCCTGGATTTACAACAGTTCCCCACTTACCTCTTCTAACTGGTGGCTCCAGTCCCGTTTCTCCACTCCCCAGTATCACCGGGACAACCTTGTGATGTCGAACTCTCTCCCATGGCAGTATGTAAAGAAGATGTCTCACCTCTATCCCCGTTGAGAGCATCTGTTCCATATTGGTATATCTGAGAAATACTTGGTTGCTGGTTCGTGGCATCTGAAGCATTAACGGAATCTGGCATAGTGCATTGATTCTGAAGAGGTTGCCATCGATTCGAAAGAAGTCTGACCATGCTTCCCTCTCCTGCCTCGTAGGAGGCCACACTCTGCGTGTTGGTTCCTCCCTCAGGTGTGGAGCAATGATTTGTTCCGCCATGGAGACAAACTGAGTCGGCGTTGGTGGTGAGGATAAGTTCCCCGGCGGCCTCACATTGGAATTCAGGGGTGATAAATTCCCTGACCTCTGAAGCATATACGTCGGCGGCCTTGGTGGCATCCTGGGATAATGTGCTTGGTGTGAGCTCTGAGGAATGTCTGGTGGTTGTGACTGAGAACTCTGGCCTTGCTCGTATACTGTTCTTCTTTGGTTTAGGGTGTGTTGTCTGATAAGGTCCCGACTTCGACTGCGAAGTCTTCTTTCTTGTTCCCGCATTTCTGATAGCGTACGAGCGCTTGCTACTGTTGCTCGGAGTATTGGTGTTGGAGTCAGTTGTGCCGGGTTGATCGGAATTCTTATTAATTAACCCTACCTGAAGGTAACTTTCTGTCGTCCCGAGTTGGCCCACAAATTCCACCGGCGGCTCGATTGGCAAAGGAGGTTGTAAGAGGAACTGGGGCGGTGGAGGAGGAACATAGGCCACTATCGGAGCTGTTGGTGGGAGGTGAGGGAGTGGAGGGGGCGGCATCAGCATTGTGGTTGATCGGAGTTGAATTATCTATGTTGGTTGTGTGATTGCATGGGATAAGGGTATGTATGGGACTACAGCTGTGGTAAGTGGTGGATTGATCTGTGGCGTGCTTGATTGTGTCGATGTTGGCGAATGATCGGTGTTCTCCGATTCGGCCATGGTGATCGGAGAACAACTACTTACACCGGGTTAAATTTCTTAAAATTTATATAACGAGGGTTAATAATGGGGACGTTAATAATATCACTCTCAAATCCGAAATAATAGTATATGAATAACGGACTTAGAATTGCCTTTTCGTCCCCCTTAAATTAACTTTTATTTAAGAAAGTTCAAAATACTCTTTTGGAGACTCTTTTTAAATCAGTTTTTAAAGACCTTTCTTGAATCAGTTTCGCCCAAGCCAAACACTCCGTTGCGTCTATGAAGTCGGCATGAATGCATCTGTATATTTGGTAAAGTGGAAATTATAATGAATGTGGAAATTTCAAGTATCATTTCCTATGTAAATTTCATGCATCTTTAGGCATGTGTGTCTTTGCTCGTACATTATCACAAAAACATGAAATTTACAATCCGGACGTTTGGATGGTTAGCTACAAAGCAGATGATGCTTTACAACCGGAGATTGAATCCTTAACTCCACCATTATGAAGCTCCCTTATCATGCAGGTAACTCATGTAAAAAAAAAATCATGCAGGTAACTTCTCTTATCTTTTTCCTATACATTATGATGCTCTCAACTACACCATATAGATTAAAGATAAACCTGTAACTCCACCATTACTCTTCACTTGGATGACACAGCCTTTATCCATGTATTATATCTACTGTGATCTTTCACTCTGCATATACGAAAATCAAAATCAGGATAACAGCTATCCAACAAGAATGTAACTAAGCAGCAGGTATCTGACATGCATGCCAACAGTCAAGAAGATGCTCTGCTCTTTACTCTACCACAAGAAGACGTCTACTTTAGTTTAGCATGTTTCGACATGCACTATGACTATCCATAATATTTGGAATTGTTGTCATGTAATATCGAGAAATTCTGAAATTTTCTTCCACACAAGAACATTGCTGGTAATGAATCAAGATCAGCAAGGTTGCCTTGGTCAAAGTTAGAGAATGGCAGAATTTCAAATGAATAACCGGATAATTGCTGTCTATCCTGAATTCCTGATTGTACTAGCACCTTTTACATGATATTATTAAAATCCATCCATACTTATAGAAACATACAGGTACCACATATTTATACACTCGGTCAATTTCCAACTGATAATTTCTTTGAGTATATTTTTTCTTGGCCAGTTGAATCTAATTACTGATTCAATGCTACTCTACGAAGACACAAAGAGACGGTTCACTTATCAAGATATTTAACACAGCACTTGCAGGATTCTAAACACCACAGCAGGCTACTCCATGAAAAATGAAAAATGAGAATATTATCATCTTGAAAATAACATGCAGCAGAACCAGGAACATAAAAAAACATGCATTTACACTTACAGGTATAAATCTTGTTGGTCAAGTTCAAGGAAGAAGTTGATGTAAAAACGAAAGCCATCAGGACTAACATCTCTGCATAGCAAACCTGCAAGCAAAACATGCGATCAATATAATGAAACTTTAAGCTTGAGCTTTCGGAGCTGATATACAACAACATGCCTTTTCCTTCAGCAGCAAGGAGATACTCCTTAGCCATAGCTGGAGCAACCCCAAGAGTCATTGCAGCATCAGTTGCGCTGATCCCACCTACCAAGGCCTCTGGCTTCATTATCAAGGAACTGATCCTTGAATATACCTGCATAAATATAATGACATCCACATGACACGGGAAAACCGAAAAGCCAAACATAATATCATTGAAACAGTTCCCTGATATAGATACAAGAGGCGAGTGAATTAAGCTTCAAATTTTGCAAGGTATGTTTGTTATGCAATTATGTAAAATCTATCTGTAGACGTTCTAGACGGGAATATACCTACAACTGCAGTATTATATCGATTTCATTTATACTGCTACCTACTGTCTCTTTACCATACAAAGTACTGAAAAAAGGGCCTTAAATATGTAATACTTGAGATAAATAAGCATCCACATATGGTGCAACAGTAAAGATATAAGAATATGTTCATATCCAATTTATTCACATCTACAAAATAGTCACCTCATCATCACTGTGGGTTTTACTCTGGATCACCATGACACCACTATCAAACTTCCGAAGCATAACAGAGCTGTAAGGTAAAAGGAAGGTAAACTTATTACTTACATCATACAGAAAATGCATCAAAAACACCAGAAGCAAATGATTCATAATATAATAACGTTTATGTCATAAGATAAGCATATAAGTTCAAAGTAAGTGATACATACACATCAAACTTTCCCCAGAGGGAACATGCCTGTAGCAAATCATCAGGTGATATCAATTCTGCAAAAGAAAAAAAAACTAAAAAAGTATGTCATACAGTTAACATGTCAAAAGACAGGCCTCATTATTGAATAAAAGAATGATTGACTTCGAACAGATTGAACTGGTTGTAGGGAAATGGAAAATGAATCCAAAGTTAACCTGTGCCACGGGCGCGATTGAAGAGGCAGTATGCATCTATGAGATTCAGCATTCCCCCAGCTCTCTCTAAGGGTATCTTGACAAAATCTGCCAACTAGCAAACAATAATGTAAGTAGTCTAATGTCAGGATAGTGATAACTAAAACTAAATGATAGCTACTTAACAAAGCACATTGCATGACATACGTCAAGTCACCAGCTTTAACATAAAAATAAATTTAAAAAAGCAATGTTAACCATTATAATAGAATTGACAACAAATAAGATTTTACCTGACGAGCCAGCTGTTGATGATACAAAGCACCAGCAGACTCCTTTGTAACTGGAGATACAATACCGACACTCAACAGCCAATCTTGCATCTCTTTGGTACCCATCTCATCATCAGCTGCCCCACTGGATTGATTATTTGAACTTGATAGTAGCTTTTGTCTCATCTTCTCAGCTAGCATGACCATCTCTTTGGCTTTGCTCTATTTTATCATGAAGCATAAAGATTTATAAGATAGGGAAGAGCAGTGTGTTCTGTTCAGAGTTGTCAAGAAGCCACATAGTAATTCAAATATCATACAGTTATCTTTCAGCTACAAAGTAGTACTATCAAACAACAATAAATATTACAGTAATCAATTACTTAGGCCATTCACAGATTGGCTGTCAAGCTTAGTGTTCGAGTATTTTTCAAGAAGGATGTACCCTCAAAAGACTGCATTGGAAAGCTTGATATCATGACGTGACCACAGAATTTCAGGTTCTACTCATTTTTGGTTAAGGAAGTTAAATGTCCTCCATCACATCTTAAGTTTCTCCCATCGTTTTGTTGACTTTCTTTATAATCTGTTTGACCTCAAATTATAGTCAACAAAACGAATAGGGAAACTCAAGATGGGACGGATGAAGTACTTGATTAGTACTTCTTCATGCAAATTACTTCAGCCGCTTCTTTTCTAAAAGTTCTCATGATACGAACTATCTCAAAATTCATGCAGCAGCAATGCCACTTATTCTTTAGTGGTACAGACAAATGAATGGTCCATTTTCAAAGTTCATCAACTTAATCGATCAAGCTACTAAACACCGAGACGCAGCTAGTCTGGCAATTCTATCTACTTACTCATACAACTATTCATCACAATCTGACGTTTCCCTTACATCATGCGAGTAGTTATAACTAATCTTCAAAATTGCATTAATAACACTGTATAACATATCAATCCTTACCAACTATCGGCTCACAAAAGTAAATTCATGAGACTAGCAAAATGTAATCAAGCATTACTAGGGACACTTCAATCAAACAACACATGATCATCATTATATATGCACTACATTCTACAGAGCAGCTACGAATCGTTACATAAATCAAAACAGCAATCACGAAGTAACCCAATAACACGCACTTACAGACCATGAGAGCATTTAAATCCTGAAAAGCATCCTGCAAGCTCTTATCAGTATTCTCCCACATCTCCTGCTCCTTCCTCAATATCCCCGACACCCCCACCACCGGCATTCGCAACGCCAACGAGCCACTACTCGATCCCATAACGTCCCCTTTCCCCGAACTCGAACCCGACACACTCACCTCCCAATCCCTCTTCCTCCACACATCCCAAAACTTCCCCAAAAACGAATCCGGATCATTCTTGCCTCTCAAAACCAAAGTAAACACCACCAATTTCACTCCGCCGCCTCCTCCGGTTTCGACTACTCTCCCGTTGGCCGAAGCAGACACCTGGAAGCGAATCCTAGGGCTGTGGAACATGGTTTTGAGCGACTTTTTAGCTGAGAGAATGTTCTGGATTGAGGAAAGAGGGATGAAGTATGAAGATGATGATGATGATGAGTTTGAGGTGGATTGGGGTTGGAGGAGCAGACGGTGGGTGGTGAGGGTTATGATGAAGGATTTGAGCTGGGGAAAGGATGGAAGGTCGTCGGAGAGGATGTCGACGGCCGAGAGGAGAGAGCACTCTACTTCTCCGGAGTAAAGTACTGGACGTCTGTTCTCTGTGAGCTCCGCCGCCGGGAGAAAGTTTCCGGCCATCGGAAATGTTTAAAAGTTGGATCGTCGGTTCGGAAAATCTATTGCAGATTGGTTTGACTTTTTTCACGTCAGCCACTGATATTTGGTGAAATTATCACAATGAACCCCTTTTAGTTTTAGGAATTTATTTATTCAACAAAATCCATCTTTCTTCTTCTTTTTTTTTTTTTTTCAGTTAACCGGTTAAGATAATAATACTAGTACTTGTTAAAAACGAATTAATAAGAGAACAGAAAGTTAACGATAAGGTGACTGAAAGTGTCTGTTTGGTAAAACGAACCGATAAGGTGACTGAAAGTGTCTGTTTGGTAAAACGAACCGATAAGGTAACTCGTAGTTGATCAGTCACCTTATTTTTTAATAAGCTATATAGTGTGTGTTTGGCGTCAACTTATCAAGTGATTTCACCTTATTTGAATATAAGCCTGTTTGGTGAATGTGAATAAGGTGACTGATAAGGTGACTGATTTGAGAAGCTACTCTATGAAGCTTATTAAAAAATAAGGTGACTCATCAGCTACCAGCTACCTTATCAGTTTTCAGTCACCTTATCAACTACCAATCACCTTATCAGTTCGTTTTGCCAAACAGACACATAGAGTAGCTTCTCAAATCAGTCACTTGATTAGTCACCTTATTGGCATACACCAAACAGACTTATTGTCAAATAAGGTGAAATCATCTGATAAGGTGACTGATAAGGCGACGCCAAACAAACACAAAAAGTGAAAATTAGTACTCCTCCGTCCCGATAAACAGGGGGCGGAACTAGAAAAAAAAATTCAACCTCAGCTATTTAAAAATATTACATACGAGTACTATATAAAGCAATTCATATACGGATCAAGGACTATTTCGAAAATAATCAAAAATATATAGTATAATTTTATTTTATTTTTAACAAAAGACCACGGGTTGCGGCCCAGCCCATACGAACACGAATAAATCAAAGTAATAATTGTTACTAGTAGTCGTTAAAATAGTATATAGTTCAATTCCTTGTGATTGGGTGATGACCGATGCTCTTTGGTGTACTTTAAGCGAGTTAGACCATCACCAATGGTGACGGACGATGCCCCGACGTCGTGGCATCTCCCAATGCTTTGTCATTTCAGGACTGGTCCGTCTTTCTAGTACTTTCTACTCCTCCGAACTAAGAATCACTCATACCAACACGAATATGAGTACTTCAAAGTTAAAATCGATAGTAGTCGTTCAAAGAGTATATAGTTTAATTCCATGTGACTGGGTAATGAATGATGATTGATGTTTTTGTGTACCCGACATGGGACGCTTTGGCAAAAAACTCGACGCAGAAGGTGGATGAGTTGTTTTTCCTTGTTATAGCGTTCCCCCAACCATAGGGGAAACATGCCACGATGCGGATGCAAAAAAAGTACCACAACGTCAGGGCGTCGCCCGACACCAATGATGATGATCTCAAGTCTCAAGTCAAGACCAACTCCATCAACATCCACAACTAGAAAATATCTTAGAAATATCCATTAGGCATGCAGTAGAGTAAAGAGTATACTTAAGCCACACAAAGTCGCAACAACGAAATTAAAACATCTCGGTTTTCATCCCATATGGGGAATATTGATTTAAGTACGAAGTGAAAGAGTTTTCAGGCGGAAATTAAACGAAAGTCATCCGTGTGTCTTGTCAGCTGTGGCTAGACAACAAGGGTGAACATGTTTGCGCAGAGCAGGTTGAGATAACCCAGAATGTCATCGTGAGCATCACCCGGAGGGATTCTCACTCTCATTTGTCCCCTCCATATGGTTATGAACATAGAAAGCCTGAAACAGACGAACACTGCAACGAACATAAAAAAATGCATAAGATATACTAGAGATACAAGAGTGTTTCATTGTTACATCCCCTTCATACTTCAAATTATAAGGCAGATAAGATAAGTCAATTACCCAGAAATAGAAGAGACAGGAGTGTTTCATTATCACATCCATTTCATAATTTAAATCATAGAACATCATAGATGACAAATCCATAAAAATTAAGAACATTCTAGTTAATCTCAATACAACACTGGTCCATCATTAAATGACGATTCATCCATAACAAGCAATAACTGACCTGAACTGAACATACAGAAAGTACAAGAAATAAATACCTTGCGCGAGTGTTGATGTGCACTCCCTCAGCATTTGCAGCTTCAACAACAGTGGTAACTGCTGCAGTTTCAGTGTTGTATGCCTTTTGAAGGAGTTTCCCTTTCCCATATTTCCTCTGAGACTCCAGCTCTAGCACATGAGCACATGCTCACTCCCAGTGATTCAAAACCATCTATAAGACACATAAACCAGAGCTAAATAAGAAAACTAGCTACTGATCAGGAGTAAGTCCCAAAAACAAACAAAAACAATGACTCTCTGTGATGGTAACACACAGATCTACGAAGACTGTTTACAACACTTCACTTATGGGTGAAGAACTACAAGAGTATGCACTTGAACAACTGATAATAGAACAAGCATGAACAAAAATAAGCAAAATCCGTCAGAAAAAATGCATATAGAAAAAAAATACATGAAAATGCGTATGGAGTGTTTAGCTAACGAGCATTGTGAACCTTTTCTTGCTTCCCTTTGGGACTATTCAGGATTGAGATCTACCCACTTGCTCAAGTCGAAGCTGAATCAACAAAAGTCAAGCAAGATAAATCATGATTAATCTTTTATTCTGGTCCAGCCTCAAGGAAAAAGAAGTCCGATGAACCATTTCCTGACGTTTTTCCTATTTCTCAAAGCAGACTCAAAAGCGAGGTTCTATGTTTTGAAGTATATTTGCCGAGGAAAACAACTATTCAACCGATTCAAATCAGGAAAATCCTTTTTTGAAAGTAAAACCTAGCTCAAGTCATGAATGTACAGGATCTTTAAAACAATAACTGAAGTATAGTGATGAAGATTGAAGAAGATGTGTGAACAATACCTTCACAGTTTGGCTTGTTGAAGACGAAAAGCAGGTGAGGAACTCTAGAGAGAAGAAATTTTTTGTGTGAGTGAAATTGTGTTTTTTGCAGAAGGAAGAAAAACAGATTGTTGGTGATGATTTTATAGGTCTCAGAGACAGGACAGAGGTGTGCAGTGGCATCCTCACTCACTAGCTGGTGAGATAAGAACTGAAATCTATGGGGTAATCTGTCTTTTCACTATTAGACCTGACACGGGTAGTACAACATTTTTTTAGTTTCATTGTTAGTATGATTTATTGATTTTAGACCGAAGAGCACCAAGAACCGTCCGGTTCTATCACTTTACGGTTTTATAATTTGATGGTAAAATATTAACAAGTTGAGTTTAACGGATAGAATACTTGATAAGGCTCGATTTACGTAACAACGTGTAGCAGGAAGAATATAGTAGAAAAAGCAAAAAAAACAAAAATATCTGAAAATCATTGGGGTTACTCTTCTTTCTTTCTTCCCCAACTCTAAAACCCTACAAAGAAAAACCCAGCAAAAACCCAGAAAGCTAGCTCAAACAATGCGTCCTCACTTCAATTCTCACCACCGTCCTTACAACAATCAACCCCAGCCTCGCCCTCAATTCCATGGAGCCAACGCACAGCCACCTCAGCAACAGGTCTTAATATCTCTATACTGTTTCTCTAGCTCTATTTTTTTTTTTTTTTTTGTATTTCTTGATCAATTTTGCTTACTACTCTTTTGCTTGCTGATAATCGCCAGGTTATGCCGAACCCAGGCAACTTCTGCCCAAACCCAATGCAGATGTTGCCCCAATTTCAACTCCCAATGCTCAACAACCCGCCGTTTGCCAACCAGAACAACGCCGTCTTTCAGCCTAACCAGCTTTTGCCTTTCCAGCAAGCGCAGATGCAGCAGCTCTTGGCGCATAATATCTTAATGCAGAACCAGCTTATGCAGATGCAGATGGCTGCTAGTGGTGCTGGACCTCGAATTCCCGGTAATGGGCCCATGGGTTTGGTCAATTTTGGTGGTGTAATGCAGCCAAATATGAACGGGACTGGAGTCGGGAAGCCGCCGATGAATGGGAATGGTTCGAGTCAGGTGAACAACAGTCTTGTTAGCAATGATGCTGCTGCAGCTTCACAGGTTGGCTGTTGCTCTTAGCTACCTTTAGCATGCAATAGCAATGTGAGTTTCTCATGAGTAGCTTCCAGTTTATGTTGGACTTAGACATCCTGTTTTGCACGAATGTATATATGTGGTGCTGTGTGAAGTAGAACAGAGGTTAAATTGCTTCGTGTATTACTATAGTAGAACCATTATAAATTATAAAGCTTAAAACCGAGAGATGCTAATGACATGCATGTGACTTTAGAAAGGAAATGTGTAGTTTCACTGGCATTAATGGAGAGGGAGAACTTCACTTAGCTATTGGACATTGAAACAATGTTTCAGCGTTTTCTAGAAACTAGTCCTCTTGTCTCTCTTTGTCAGGGCTCATGGTTCTAGATTCTTTCCTCCGCTGTTGAATTATAGTAACTGATTAGTGCTTTAGGATATGTGGATGCTATGTGATTGAAAAGTGATTCCTATATCCATGCTTGTGTAAGGCTTGATTGAATTCAGCTACATATTACATAAATTCAGCCTCCTATATCATGCTTGTGTAAGGCTTTAGGATACGTGGATGCTATGTGACTGAAAAGCGCTTCCTATGTCTGTGCTTGTGTAAGTCTTGATTGAATTCAGCTAGATATTACATGGTTCTCGATCTATATTGTGTCAAGCCTTTATCTGTTACGAATTAATGGAATTATCATTAAAGTCGATCATCTGCATGTCTCGAAAACAAAAGAAAATATTGTCATGTTTCTTCTCCCTGAAACTCCGAGGTTCATACTTGGATTAAGCACAACAGTGGGGCAGGGAATATGCTGGTTAGTTGTTACGATGATTCAATATAGTTGCAAGTATTCTTGTGGAATGATTGAAACCTTCATTCTGGTGCAGAATAATGGTGGGATGGGATGGAAAAACTCTCCAAACAAGAACTCAAATTGGAGTGCCAACCGTGATACATCTCAGAGAGGGTATGCTCTACTGTTTCTCAAGTAAAATGACATTTATATCATTTGAAGCTAGCAGAAAGTGATCATCCTTTCGACTTTCTTGCAGGCATGCCAAACAGCCATTTCATCATGGACAAAATGCAAAAGGAAACTTTAAATCTCATAACAATAATAAGAGAGGTGCGGCTACACGTGACCTTTGAGTTATTCGTTTGTATAACTTTAACATGAAAAAAAATCAAAATCTAGTAAATCATGAGATCCATTGTTTTGCTGATTTAAAATCCACCTCATCTACTTTTATACCTTTTTCTTTTGATTTAAGTTCTAGAGCATCTCGTTGCAGTGCTCTTACTTGAGTTACCCATTAGGTGTATGGAATTTGTTGTCTATAGTCTGGACTATTTTATTTTGATCTGTTGAGACTTGCACAAAGTCTTAATTTACCTTCTCTTTCATATTTTTGTCCCGTCTTTTCTCCTCTGCCAATTTCCTGCATTTGAGTGTTGCTAATTTTTATGGCATGATGTGCCGTCTAGAGTTGAGGATAGTGATGAATATGATCTTTCGTTACTAACTTGTGTTCTTTCGCATGCAGAGCAAGACACTTTTGGAGCAAAAGACTTCTCTCCTGGTTCCTCCAACCCGAAACAAGAGGGAAAAAAGAGGTAACTGTAGTGAATCCTATTCTTTTATGGTAAATTAGGTCCAGAGAGAGAAATGCATGATGTAGGAATGGCGCACCAACTGATGTATCTGTCTGCCTATGATAACATGCAGAGAGATTTTAAATGCGCCCATTTTTGCTGTATTTTTTTATTTGTCTCCCATGATATGTTGGTCTGTAGCATTGTTCTCAGATGCCTATTCTTTTACTTTCTGTATTTATCAATCTGGTATTCTGCCTTCCTATGTTACCTAAGCTTAGCTCTGAGCATCTGAATACCCGACCAGGTGTGTATCTGGGCGTCGAACTAGGCTATTTCATGAAAAAGAAAATCAGTTTTTAGTCTAAAATGAAATGTTCACCATAGGGCATTTTGTGTGTCAAGTGTCTGATACGGGTACGTTTGGTGAATTGAAGAGTCTCTTTATATCTTTTCTTATTCTTTTCAATACAGTACTCTCGTGGTGAACTATACGGCAGAAGAAATAAACAAGTGGCGTGAAGAACGTAGGAAAAACCACCCATCAAGAGGAAATGTGGATAAGGTAGCTTTTACAGCTATTCAGTAGTATTCATGTTTTTACCTTTCGAAAGAAATATCTTCAACTTATTGTATGGTTTATTTACTTCAGACATCGAAAGAAACAGCAGAACCAGAGGTTACAGATGCGGTCAAGGCACGACGGCAGGTATGTTGAAGTACATTTAATAAATGTACAATTACTGAGAGGCTGGACCCTAGATGATTTAATAAGTGCTTTATTTCCACATAGGTGATACAGTATACAAGTACATTATATAGGGAAATCACTTTTGATTTTTGATCTTTTACGTTGCTTGATTATGGATTTTCTAATGGGTCTACGGCAGGATTGGTGCCTGGACTTGGCCTTCTGTGTAAACTCCACCAAATTTCTCACCATACCTCTGCTTGCTCTATATATGCAAAACTGGCAGTAATAGTCATATTGAAAAATATAATGAAATAACAGACTAGTATGGAAACAGTATAACTGAACTCAGTTGAGAGGAAAATGCATCGCATATTGATACGTACGATTTTGGTGCATATGCAAAAACTAGAACACCCCATATCTGTGCTCCTCTAGAATCCTGGGGCTTAGATGTGAAGCACCAAGTAATACCCAGATCATTCTTCCAAGTTCCAGTGCCTAATTGCACGATCAAGAAGTACAACCATAAACTTTCACCACAAAACCTCCAGTTGCTTGTTTTTAACGAAATCACCCTCATGATTACAATTTTTTGCAACATGATGGATGGAATATAGAACTATTCTGTTCATGAACAATAATGCTGTCAAACTTTGTAACCTTATTTTTTGTCTGCATATAAGGTTTTAGTATTAACTTTTGAACGGGATAATGATATAAATATTGAAGTAACCGCTTGTAGTGTTTGGTTCATTCATGTAAATGATTTTACGGAAGAAAAAAGGGGATTATTGGACAGTTGATGAACTTGTCTATGTAGATAGTGCAGCAACCTTGCTCATGTACGATTTTTTCTTGTAAACCTCCATTGTTGTATTTCTTTTCCATCAGTTTCTGGGAAGAGTATTCTCATATCCGATGGATGACCATTGATTCATTTATTGCAGCAACTCAAGGAAATCTTAGCAAAGCAAGCTGAGTTAGGCTGTGAAGTTGCAGAAATACCGCCTGGTTACTTATCAGAGTCCGAGCAACAGGTAGGTGGCAGGGGAGCCAACAAAAGAGTATTTCCTAAGAAGGAAAGATTCCAAAACAAGTTCAATAAACGGGGCAAATTCCATCAGAATGACCGGTTTCCTAACAGACAAAGACCGGCGGACCAGGATGCAACAAATACTCCTGATCAACACAATCGCTTCAATAAGAAGCAGAGACTCACCAGTAACCCACTCATGAAGAACCGACCAGAACCATCTCTATTGAAGAAACTGTTGAGCTCCGACATTAAAAGAGACAAGAAACATCTCCTGCAGGTTCTTAGGTTCATGACAATGAACTCATTCTTCAAAGATTTTCCTGAAACGCCACTGAAATTTCCTGAAGTGACCGTTAGAGATGATAGTAAGATAGTTGAAGAGAAAGCTGAGGCATGGAATGTTGATGCTACTGATGACAGTCCTGAAAATTCTACTGATATTACGGGCAATGGTGAAACTGGGGTCCTTGACAAGGTTGCAGTTATTTGTGGTGGGGATGACATGGAAATGAAGTGCAAGGGTGTGAAACTTGTCAATGAAGAACAAGAAGAGGGAGAGATAATCAACTGACTATATGTAGCTTAGTGTAAACGTTTGGTGTGTATGTATAATTATGGTTGAATCTTGAATCCCGGTTTTGATCTTCTCTTTTACAACTCTACTAGTGTGTTTTACGTCCTGCTAATACGATGTGCAAATCAGCATATGAATGTGCATATCAGCATATGAACGTGCTCAAGCCGAGAGCCTGAGACTACTTTACCTTGCATACTGCATACATGCAACTAGACCTAGAGAGGAGGATACTTGTAGCCTGAAAAACAACAGTTTTCTTTAATTTTCATCCTACCCAAAATCCAAGAACAAGAAACTGAATCCAAAACACTTGTTGGAGTAGTATCTGAGAAGTGTGAAGGAACTAACCTCCAGCCTCCCAATTCTCATACTGAAGTACCAAAACTTCACTGTGTTCAAGAAGTCGTCATAAAATGAGATACTAAGATTATTTCCTTCACGAGTAGATGTCGGCATATTATTTTCATTATATTCAATAAAGTTGTCTACAACTTATTCCTTACTTAAATAAACCGTAAAGTCCTTTTGGTAGTGGGCTTTCGGCTAGATTTTTGATTTTCAACCCCAAAATCATGTTAACATCTTTGTTACTGGATTTTGGCCCAAAATAAAAAATTCAGCACTGTTCAAGGACTCCCAACAAATAGCTTGTGCGGTGCTATTCATGTCAGTTCGAATAATGTTCGATCTAGCACAACCCTACCAAAACCTAAAATCCAATCCAAACACAATTTTAAAAACCCAATCTAAAAATTCAACTTTCACCAAAATCAAAATTCATGTTTCAAAGTCCTCTCCAAAACAACCGGACATTTATCTTTTGGAATTTTTTCTTCAATTCTTTGATGTAGAATTACTGGTTCATAAATCGCGAATTAAGACAACTTAAAATCGCACACGAATTAGGCAAGCAAGCCCAAAAGGCCCCAAACCCCTTAAACCCTAATTATACACCACAGCTCCGTCTTCCACATTTCTTCTCCACCCCCGAAAATTTCCGGTGAATTCTAGGGTTTCGATCACCTTCACCACAGCCCCAAACATGTCTCTGCTCGAAGTAATCACCAGAGCTTCATCCACAATCACAGCCAAACTCGACCAAGAACCACCCAGCTACCCAATTTTGCTCAACTCCGAACCTAATTTCTATCGCCTGAATCCCATTGAAGGCCAAAATTACGCCGTCGAGAGGGTCGCCGGCTGGGACATTACCAAACAAGACAAGGAGCTGCTTGAATCCCGTAAAAAGTTCTTCGATGATTTGGGCAAGAAGTTGAAAACCCCCAAAAAGTTCACTAAAGATGATTTTATGAAGGCCTTAACCTCTTTCCTGGAGAAAAGCAGGAAGAAGTGTGGGATTCCAGTTGAAGCTGAGGAGGCGTCTGGGGAAAGTTACATTTTCACTCTGATAGAAAAGTTGGGATTCTTGATTAGGGATGTCAATGGGTTAGTGGTGGAAGCTTGTTTGAAATTGGAGGCTTGGGATGTGTTGGAGGCTTTGATTAGTAATGGGGCTGTCGATTATTATTCGTGCACTTCGAACTTGGTTTGCAGGTTGATTGAGAAACGGAGGTCGGATTTGATTGTTTCGTGTTTGAAGCAGGTTATGGATTTGCAGACTTATGACTTGATGTGCATTTTGAAGTACTTTTTGGTTCTCCCTAGTGATGGGTTTAGGAGTCTAGTTAGTGTGAGGGAGTACTGGGAGAGCCAAGCGTTGTTGGCGATTGAGAATGCC
>JAQRGC012292609.1:0-10822 GCA_028659135.1 Plantago lanceolata
TTAGTTGAAGGATTACGCCACCTTCAGATACCACTATAAACTGTGTGTTATTACTTCCTGCACTTACTTTCAGCAAGCTACTTTACTCTGTTTATCTGCTCTTGATGATTATCTGCTTAACTGAGTACTTAACTTAAAGGCTTCCGCAACACTCTGTGCTTGCTGAGAAATTCGTTGTAGACTTCAAAAAGTTTTAAAGACTATTCACCCCCCCTCTAGTCTTTAATCTTGTTGTCTAAGGGACCAACAGTTTGAGAAGTGAGAACTGATGTAAACTTGAATATAGAAGAATAGCAGACTTGGGGATTTGGAGCAGAGACATGGAGTCGGTCGGTGGCGGTGCAATTGCATTGATAAAATATAAATATGCTTTGTGTGTGTTGATGTAATGATGTATTACTTGTTAGTTTATCTTGTGCTCAAGCTAGAAGACAAATAACATTGAATACTTTAATAAACAAAACAATGTTCCACCCCAGATTCACTTGATTTTAATTAACTCATCTTTTGGTAACTTTATGTTGTTTGATTGATCATGTTTCTTTATATTTTACTTTGATTTAATTGTAGTACAATAGTAGATTATTCACTAGTAAACTTCATTCCTATTGAGTCAACAATCATAATTGTATATAAGTATACTGATGTTTAATTTTCTCAATGAACAACAATGTTGAGATTTTTCAAAAAGGTTGACAAGTCTTCTTCGCCGAATGTAAGTTCCGAGAGAACAGTACAAGCTGACTTGCCTCAAAGTCCGGTAAACAATGCTACGCCTCAGAATTTGGAAGAGCAACCAAATGAAAATTCTGACTTGCATGAGCTTCCTTCTGATTCAGCAAAGCGATCTAAAATTACTGATTATCATCCAAATATTCATGAGAGGGTTCGGAGGAAGTACTATCTAGATGGTCGTTGTCAGCCACATCTTAAGAGTTTCCCTCAAAGGCTTATCGACGGGGTGTTGAGAAGGTTTAGTAGTGATTGGTATAACGAATTTAGTTGGTTGGAGTATAGTGTAGAAAAGGATGCTGCTTTTTGCCTTTGGTGCTATGTTTTCAAAAATGAATTGGGGCAAGGAGGAGGTGATGTTGTTACCCGTAAAGGTTTTAGAGACCGGAAAAATCCGTCTAGGCTCGGAAAGCATGCGGGAGGTCCTAATAGTGCTCATAAGCAAGCTTTTAGTAAATGTGAAGATTTACTAAATCAGAAGCAACATATTGAGACAAAATTGGCTAAAATAACAGATGGAGCAAAACTCGATTATAGAGTGTGACTGAATGCTTCAATTGATTGTGTTAGGTGGCTTTTGAAGCAAGGGCTTCCTTTTCGCAGCCATGATGACTCTGATGAGTCAAGCAATCAAGGTAATTTTCTGGAACTTTTGAAATTCCTTGTGAGCCATAATGAAGATGTAAGAAGAGTTGCTTTAGAGAATGCCCCTGAAAATCTCAAGTTAATAGCCCCTCGTATCCAAAAAGACATTGTTAGAGCTTGTGCATCGGAAACAACTAAGACCATACTTGAAGAACTTGGTGATGGATTTTTTTGTGTTCTTGCTGATGATTCACGCGATGTGTCAATAAAAGAGCAAATGGCTGTTGCCTTGAGATTTGTGGATACAAGAGGTCATCTCCTGGAGAGAATTTAAGGACTTAAGCATGTTGAGTGCACGAGTGCTCCTTCACTCAAAATAGCACTTCAAGAACTTCAAAATTCACACGGGCTATCCATATCCATGATACGTGGACAAGGATACGATGGAGCTAGTAATATGCAAGGGGAATTCAATGGATTAAAGACTCTTATTCTGGAGGAAAATCCCACAGCATATTCAATCCATTGTTTTGCACACCAACTTCAACTTGCTTTGGTAGGAGTTGCAAAAAACACATTCGTATTTGTGAACTTTTTGTTTTAATGTCTAATGTGGTTAATGTTGTTGGGGCTTCTTGCAAATGACAAGACAATTTACGGGAACAACAAGCGGCAGAAATAATTGAAGCCTTGGAAAATGAAGAAATTACAACTGGACGAGGATTGAACCAGGAAAGAACCCTCGCCCGTCCTTGTGATACTCGTTGGAGCTCGCATTATGATACTCTTTTGGGCATGATAAAATTGTTTGGTTCGTTAATTGCTGTTCTTCGTATTATTGTAGAACATGGAACTCTCTATAGCCAAATGGGTGAAGCATCACGGTTGATAAGAGACCTGCTATCATTTGACTTCATTTTTGATTTGCACTTGATGAAATCTATATTGGGAATAACAAATGAGTTGCCCCAGGCATTACAAAGGAAAGAGCAGGATATTGTGAATGCCATAGAATTGGTAGATATCTCTAAGAATAGACTTCAAGCAATGAGAGATGGTGGATTGGATTCTTTGATGAATGATGTATCAGAATTTTGCACAACACAAGATTGGGGTTCCTGATATGAATGCTCTTTATGTGAGTGGGAAAAGGCCAAAACGGGGACGGGAAGATGAAGGGATGACAAACTCACATTGTTATCGTGTGGAGGTATTCAATACTGTCATAGATTTGCAATTAACTGAGTTAAAGGGTAGGTTCAATGAGGTAAACATTGAATTGCTACTTTGTGTTGCTTGTTTGAACCCATCAAACTCTTTTAAAGCTTTTGAGAAAGAAAAATTAGTTCGTCTAGTAGAGTTTTATCCTAATGATTTTCGAGGTACTGATCTTTTAGCGTTGTCGGACCAACTTGAAACTTTTGTATTAGATGTGCGCTCAAAATTTAATACTTCTGATGTAAAAGGACTTGGCGATCTTGCTAAACGAATGGTTGAAACTGGAAAAAATAAGGTATACCCTTTAGTTTACAAGCTTATAACTTTGGCATTGGTGTTACCTGTTGCAACTGCTAGTGTGGAAAGAGCATTCTATGCTACGAAAATTGTGAAGACCCGACTGCGAAACAAAATGGGTGATATATGGATGAATGCCAATGTGGTGGTTTACATTGAGAAAGATATCTTCAGTCGCGTAACCAATGAAGCTATTATTGAGAAGTTTAAGACTATGGCAAACGTCGAGGGCAATTATAGATTAGTTTCTTTTAACATTATTTGTACCGTATTTTTTTTTTTGACTATTTTATACTTTAGTTTTTCTTCTTCTTGTTCTTTGTTATTTTGTTAGTGCTTTTGCCTCTCCTTACTATAAATCCTGCGTCCGCCACTGAAGGCTGGTATACTTTCTCATCTTTCCACTTTGCACCGTTAATAGACCGAAAGCTCTGTGGCCGAGAGGAAATACTTGAAACTTGCACCCTTTATTGAGCGATAAGTGAGGTCGTGATTGTATCATTGCCTCAGATGCTGATGAAGGAGCAAAACCCATGCATTCTAGTTTGGATCATAGCTATGCTGGAGTCCAAAGGGTTGATATTGTAGTTTACTTGTATTTGAGAGCTTCATAGATCATAGTTCTGAATCAGAGTCTGTAGGCGTGTTTATCTTACTTCTTCCGGAAAGTTAGAAGGTTCACACTTTCCATATTAGGTGTCCAATTACAAGTTTCCCATTTCCATTTATGGAAAGCTTTTTATATTAAATATAGGGAATATTGCTACCAACCCCAGAATATGTCATTTTATTGTTTTAAGAACCACTCTTAAAACTCCATTAATATTAGACCCAAATAAATTGCTCCCAGCCCCACTTTTTGACAATTCTAACCCTCACCCTTTTTAAATGGATTGGCATTAAATTTACTAATTCCTTAATTCTAGCACTTTATGTTATGAAATTAACTATTTATCATCAATTTATAACTGAAATATTCTTTTATCTTCATCCCCACTTCAATGCTAAATCATCCATCGGTACCAATTAAAATAAATGGTTGTACCATATACTGGTTCCGATAGATGATGAACCATACGAACTTAGTATTAACATATGGTACAATATTTCATTCAGGAATCAATGGATTGTACCATTCGAAAATATGGTACCAAGTGATAGTACACAAATCTCTTTATGCTACCAATTAATATGTGATGCAACCATTGAACTAAGTTATTATTAGTAATAATTGTTTATTGTTATTGTATGGTGTACAAAATATTAATGGATAAAATTAATTAGATTTTAAAAAACGTTACAAACATTAAAAACTTTACTAATTTAGTAAGAAAGGTAGAAAAGAGCTGACACTAACATATAAATTTAAGATGGGGTTGATAGCAATTTATGCCCATATTATGGGACTCATAAAATTTTCCCCTTAAATATATTGCACTATGTCACAAATATTACCAATATGCCATCATTCATTTGTTAATACACTCATTAATTAATTAGCCTTTAGATCCCACAACCCCATCCACTTGCAATAGTATAATATAACGATCAACTCATTCCTTAAATTACTTGTAAAAGTCAAAGTGTGAACCTTCGAACTTTCGGGAGGAAGTAGTTTACTTCCACTAGTTGTTGTGACTAGGTGAGGTTTCCTTTGTTCGATATTTGTTGAAAACATTATTTCATCAAATTTGGATATACCCCTCTTACTCTTGTATAAACATTTGGGATTAGAATAAATTTCATACTTAAAAAGAAAAGAAAAGAAAAAGTCATTTTTTTGCGATACCGATAATAACCAGCACTCAGTAGTCAGTACCAATTGTTTCAAAAGTTTTTCCAATTCGACCACCTAAGCTACTTTTCTCCTCTGGGTGCGTCGGGTCTACACCAATCTACCATTAACAAGTAATTTCCTCTCATCCGACACCAGAATCCAATTCTCTCTCCCAAAAAAGAAGCAAACACAAACAGATCATCATCACTGTCAAGTTTCTATTCATACGCATAATTTACCTTAGGGTTTGCAGAAAAAACACCATTGATCCGATCAGGTACATGCCAATTCCTGCTCAATACCTAATCACTTAATTTCCTCGACGCCATTAATTCCGTGTTCGTTGACCTCAAGTGACTCTTCTAAGCTCTTCACCCTTCAATAATCCAGTTCGAAATAGTTTTTGTTGAATTCATTTTCTGTGTTCATATTTCATTTACATGTCTGGTCTCAGCTTGTTTTTTCTATGCTCTGCTCGTGTCAGTTTTACTGTTAAATGTGATTCTCACCACGTACAATTTCATGTTGATTGCTTTTTCATTGTAATTTTGTTTGCTGTCAGCTGACAGTAGGAGCAGGAGCATTTAGGAGCCGATGGTTATTGGGTGCTAAATGCTGAACAGTGGGTTTAAGCTTGCCACGGCAAGGAAGAATGAACATAGTCAAAGGGGTAGCCGGCCTTATTCGGAGGTCTTCGAGTGGCCACAGTCGAGAATATGGTCCAGGCACACTGTCTGGAAGGTTCTCTCTACCTACTCCGAAAATTCAATTTAGGTATGCTTTACTTGGACGAGTTTCTTAGTGCAGAAGACTGTTCTATGAATCTGTCAGTAAATGTGTTTTTTGTCACTTAAACTTTGGTGTATCCATATTCACTTGCCTGAGTAAGCTATTTAGGGGAAGGGGTAAGACTTAACGAACTAAACAGATTAGGCCAATGGAGCAATTGATTTTGAATGAGAATAGGTTATGTTTTTTTTTTTCCGCATCGATACATGTTATAGTAAGAATATACTACTGTTTTCCTTCGGTTTCTATGCCTAACCAATCTCTTACTGTTTTTTGTTACCATGCAAGTTCTTAAGTTTTAAGGTATGGCTTAGCTTATTTATTTATATCTATATGGCGTAACAAATCAAACCTTCTGATTCCAGTGAAGCAGGCGATGAGGAAATCTTAAAGACTTTGTGGGGAAGATATGTGAACGCTGCTGATGAGGTATGTAGTTCAGATTTTTAACATACAGCTAGTGCTCTTCGTACACCATCTAGAGGTTATCCTACCTTCGTCCGAAGGAAACTTAGATCCTTCTTGTATTGGATCTTTTAGTGCTCTATTGTGTAGTGTCTGTATAAGTAGCCTTTATATAGTAAGGTCTTCAGTTTTTTTCATTTGGTAATGATATTGTTGTAGTATGTGGAGTATGTAGATTTTGCCTTTATGAATTAGTGGTTATCATGCTTATACATTGAATTCCATGTTGAATGTTGATGGTATGTAAACTGATTCTCTTTAACTATATGGTAGTACATCATTATGCGTGTATCCATTGAAAATAAAAAATGTTACCTATAAAAAATTAATTTATTTATTTTTGGGTGGGGGTGGGGGTACCCCGCAATGCCTCCCTCTGTTCAGCCCCTGCATTAAAATCAATATGAAAAATAGCCTGAAATTAAAATTTCAGAGTTGAGGATCAAGGATTCTATCTTCCAGACCCTTTTGAGAGCGCCTAATAGGAATCCGAGATATATCAGGCAGATGAGAAAGAGAACATACCAAATTTTGGAATTTCATTTACATTCTCCACCTCTCCGACAGGGATGATTACTGACTTCTCCAAATTAACGTGTCATCTGCAAATAGCAAGTCTGCAAGTGTCAGATATGCACCTGATCAACATTTAACCCTGTCAATGGACCCTCACTGGCCACTGCTTTATCAACCAATTTTTTTAGTCCCTCCAGGCCAATGACAGTAAGAAGTGGGAATAGGGGATCTCCTTGCCATAATCCCCTCAAAGTCGAAAAGTTACCTTTGGGGCTGCCGTTGATTAAGACCTTTCTAATTTGCACCATGTTTCCCCAAAATTTATACTTGTGCAAAATATACAACACAAAGTCCAGTTAAGTGATCTTATGCCTTCTGAACATCTAGTTTACATGATACCAGGAAGACCATACCTTAAGTGAGAGGCAATACATTCTGAAGTACGGAGAACGGAGTCAGGAATCGTCCCACATTCGCCAAAAGCATGCTGATACTTAAAAACACTTGAGTGTTTATTTTATAAACCCCACGAATCAAACTAATTGGCCTGATGTCTAATAAGAAGCCCCAGAATTTTTGTGGACCAGAACAATAAAAGGGTGCACGGGAGCACACTTCAGAAATTTACCAAACTGATGGAAGTAGGAAAAGATGCCCATCAGATCCTATTTTAGTACTATGTTAGAAAGAAAAGGAGAATCCATTAGGATGCAGAAGGAATAATAGATCTTGCTTTTGCCGCTAGTATTAACTATTAAGAGAGCAACATTCAACTGAGGCTGTGCTCAGAGTACTCATGTCTCAAACACTCACTCCGGGATTACTGTCATAACTTCTGTAATTAAAGTGGTTAGAATCTATGTAGAAGCAGTGTGGACAACTGGGCAAGATATAGTAAATTTCTAAGGCCTTGATGTGAGTACAAACTCGTTTCTTGTACATCAAAGAAGCAAGCACTGTGTCTAGAAGCCTAAAGCAGAGGAGGAGACTGAATAGAGGCACTAGCGGTGGTGAAATTAGCGAAAAATGCTGGAATTTGGCTAAATAAGCTTTATAGAAACTAATCATCATAGTTAAGATCGAAATGCAATTTTTTTTTTCATTTCCTGATCGACTCCAGCTTCCACGATTCAGGCCAATATCAATGTCCAAACACGTGGAAGTGGATATACAAATTTTTTTGAGGATTTTTTTAGTGAAACAAGTTGTATGGCTTTTACACATACATGTAGAACGGACAACAAATGTTCTCTTGAAGTGAGTTTCCTTGACAACATCTGACAGTGTAGCTTACAAGTCTGACCTGATTATCATCTTGAATATTGCTTGATGTATTGGCGTGTGTTTAGGCTTTAGAGTTAAGTGACTCCCCTATATTCGGCTAATTAAAGACTTCCATAAGGGATCAAGGGTATGAATTTGTTTCTATGCTTTCTAGGTCTGGACCTGTTGCACCAGTAGTGCGGTTTACTTGTATTACGTGGTTTGCACTATTGAGTAAGCATGGCGTAAGGTTTTAGGAGCGTTCAGGGTGTTCTTTGGGATTGGAGAAGGAGATTTTGGGATTACGATTGCCGAACTGTTTGGAGTTAGATTCGAGGATGTATTTGGGGTCTTTCAAAAGAAACAATAAATAGATATTTTGAGGCAAGAAACCACCGGCCAAATTCTTGAAAGTTGTGGTAACTGAGTTTGTATATGCCTTTTGGAAGAAAAGAAATTAAAGGTTCTTTCAGGAGAAGATTGGACTCATATCACTTTGGCTAGATGTCAATTTTCCATTAAAATGCAGCAGTACTGTGTGTTGCTCAAGTGTAGCTTTAGCTGTTAGAAGTTTGGTTTTACTGCAGATCTCATTTAGGATTGCAGTTTTGTTCTGTGTAATTTGTCTCCATTGACTACTTGGAACAAATTAGCTTTATTTATTCCGAGGACCTTTCGTTCTTAGGCCAAAGTCCAGATTTTAATGTTGCAAAAATTGGTCTTATGGTTCTATGCTATATCTAGGAACCCTAGCACAGATTTTCATGATTTCATATTTTCATGGCTCTTTATGTAACCTCTACTAAATAATACGCTGTCCATTTGTTATTTCTCTTGTGCGTGAGTATATTAGATTACTCAGAAAAAGAAAGAAAAGTATTCTGATTGCTTAATAGTAGTTTCAGTCTCTTTTTACACTTCTTGATAGTAATATACCCCAAAAGGTTTCAATTTGGGCAGCTAGAACTTTGACTCCAATCCAAATTTGATTCCGTTAGGCTGTGTGGGGTAGTAATTGAGGTTGAGGGGCAAAGAAGTTTTACATAAATGGAGAGCAAGAAGTCTTGCAATGTATCAATTTCGTATTGTTGAAGCATTTTGCACGTTTACAGTGTGTGTATATATATGATACTTCTTTTGTTCTCCAGTTTAGAAATTTTGAACAATGGCACGCAGGCACTTTTTTTGTAAGGTATATATACTCCGTGTACTAGTGAAACAGAATTATACTCATGGATTGTTACTTTCAGACAACAAAAAACTACACGATTAATATCAGGTAATAAGTGCCAATTTAAACCAACAAACTACCTCAAATAAGGTGTTTTCAAGTTTTCCACCCTGTGACAGTGACATTATTGAGCAGCATCTATTAGAACCTGAAGTGTGATAATTTGATGCCCAAAGGCACGTAACCTCTTTTCTGGTTTAAGTGAAGTATATAATCGATTTTACAAACAGTCTTAGACAAAAGATGATAACAGCGGAGTTTGAAATTAGAGAAAAATACACGGGAGGTGTATTTTAGCAACTCAGACATACAGGAAACTAAGCTACTACAATCAGGCAAAGAGTTACTTGCTGCTCCATTATAGCTGCAAAATAACCACTCTTTTGATCTGATCTAACCGAATAGATTCACATGCTCTATATTTCCTTGATATCTGAAGTATATATCTTATACCTATCAATCTAAACAAAAACCAATTGGACTTGTTCTTTAAATATTTGTTCAGATGCACTCTGTCAATCAAACACCCCCAAAAAGCAAACTGAATAGTAGGCAACTCGTTTTGAAGTATGCTGGCATTTCTGAATAAGAGAATTAGCAGCCATGATAGCTGGTGAAAATCTGTTATGTAGTGAATGTGTGGGTCTTCCTTTTCAGTTTACATTATATATTTTTTATGTTTGAACATTTTCAATAAGTTAAATTATAATATCTCTTACTTGCAGGTGGAGAAGAAGTTGTTCTTCAACATTTTCCTTAAGCAATTCCTGACTGTATTTAAAAATTGGAAACCTGTTGATCCATCCATATCGCCCGAAGAAGGTCATAATAATTTGCCAAATGGATTGACTGGATCCCAGTGTCCTACTGACGTTGTGGACGGCTGCTATTTTGGCCATCCTTCTGAAATTGTGTTAACCTTGACAGAAGAAGTTGCAAAGATAACTACGCTGCTTACTGAGGGTAAGTTGTCGAGATATTTGCCGTATCTGATACTTGACTTGATGCCTCGTATAAATTTTGTTGTAGTCATTGCTTATTTTCTGATACTAAATGAATATGCAATTATTTTTGTTGAACTCTTATGGGAAATATTTAATCATTTTGTTTATATGCAAAAGCAAAAACAACAGATGAAGTGCGGAAAGGAAAATTTCAAGCATTTATATATCCACTCACATCATATTTGGGGTGCTATACATATCAACTTAGATTTTAGAGTCTTCCGCCAGTTAGTTGTGTTCCTCGGGTTCATCCTAAAACAGGTTACGTTTGTTCGTGATGGGTCTGTTAAGAGTCCTATGTTATACCAAGACATAACTTCAGAAAGTTAGGGAACGAATTGACACCTTTTGGACAATTCAGTTTAATATTGAGAACATTACATCTATTTAAGCATTTCTCCTTCTGATTGATCAAATCAAGGGGGCTACCCTATTGTTTTTGGTTACTTGTAGCTTCCCTGACATTGTATTCAAGAACGGAAGTGTGAAATGTTGAAGAATGTCCAGTTGTTAAAGTTTTATTCTTTTTTCTCTTTAATTCTTAAATCTCTAACATTATTGTAAATTTTAATTGAATAATAATAATAAAATTGCTGACCCCTTGCTAATGTTTGCCCACTTCTCAATGACTTAGTATACACTGATCAGGCCAAACCGTGTACTAGTGCCACATGTTATGCCAATGGCTCGTCCAGTCTTATATCTTTGACCTATCCCTGGCACATACCTTATGCTTTATAGATGATTGATTGGCTTTGAACTCGCTGTTTTCTATGTGAAGTTGAGTTTGCATGTGTTTCTTGGGATAAGGGCAAGTATGCTTGACTGTACCTTGGGATCTCTGGCGATGAGCATAATAATACTACGACATCTATTTTAGACATGAAAATTGATATTGAGGGAAGTTTTTGTTCTGGAATGGATGTTTCCATATTGAAGGAGGGG
>JAQRGC012292670.1:0-13932 GCA_028659135.1 Plantago lanceolata
CGGAAGCTTGTGGGAGGGAAGTTAATGTGGTAACTGAAGCTCCTGATCAAGAATCCAGGAGATTGACTGCGCTGCAGTTATCCACTGATCATAGCACAAGCATACACGAGGTTTGTTTTATTTCAGTAGCCATATAGTAATTTTAACTGTCAATGACTTTTTGAATTTTTATCCAAACCTGTCTATCAGTTATATGCGTGGGAACCCATTTTCTGTCTTACATTTTCAGTTACGTGGAGATAGATTACATCCTGTCATTATGTGAACATCTTCTGCATTCCACAGTAAGCTTTATCTTATAGGAGACATGGTATCGTATCTGGGTTATTGATTTTTAGACATAAAGGTTCTCGCTAAGCTAAATACATAAAACCAAAGCAAACTCTCTAAGGCTTTTACTCCAGTAATATAAAAGAAGCAAATTTAAGATCCTAAACCTTAACTTTAAGGAGACTGAGGTTGTTTCAAGCTAACAGAGACTGAGATTCAAGTGCAACTTTGATACCGAGATTCAAGTGGAGCTAATGGTAGCTGGCCGTTAGTGTAGATCTTCGAACTCTGTTTATTTGGTAATGTCTTCATAGTTCTGATTTCTGAATGTAGATATTATTTATAGTTAGGATTTTATTGCTGTTTCTTTTTATCATCTATAGTCCTTGGTCGCAAGTGGATCTGCCTATTTCATATGTTTCCTTTCATTTTGAAGTTAAGACTTAAGAGCTTAGTACATTTAAATTATCTATGTCTGTTTATTTGCTACTGCATACTTGTATTCATGGTGCTAAATGAAGATGTTATTTTTAGTTGGATTTGGTTGCTGTCCCTTTTATTATATATGGTCCTTGGTAGCAGGTAGTATTGGGATTAGGTATGCAGTATTTTAAATTATTTTTCATCTTAAACTTATCTATATTCTTAAGTAGGTGAAGGAACCCAATCCATAATACTTTTACATGTTCCTGTAAAGTAGTCATTTCACCATTGAGTTAATGTTCAGTGAAACTCATACTGAGGCTGTAAGTTTGTAGATCCTCCATTTCTGGAGTTGTGTTCAGTTATGATATTGGGATATATTAGTGACGAGAACTTGAAATAATAAACTTCTCATTAAGTAATTAGAATTATTTGGGAATTTTTCACCTAGAATCTTATCTAATTTCATATGCATAATCCTATCAGTGAGATGGTGATATGGAATTTTTTTTCACTCTTTTTTGCTGTTATAAACTTATAATCCTATTTTATCAGTGTGCATATAAAAATTGTCCATTATCATGACCTAAAAGGTTTTTTTGCTGTTATAATATTCATTTATCACCAATAAAAACGAACAATTTATATTTTTTTGTTTTATGTTCCACTTATCTTGATATACCATAAGGACTTGAACGAACATCTTGTTTTGAGGATCTTTCAGGTGGAAATCCTGCATGCCGCCATATATCAAAATAGGTAGTCAAATGTGTAATGGTGTATAAGGGGTATGCCATCATGATTTTTAGTTAATAATAGCACAAAAAGAGTTTCTGTATAGGTGGTAATTTTTTTGTATATTCCTGTTTGCTTTCCAGTTATACTTTTTAGTTAATATTAGCACAAAAAGTTTGTTCTCTTACCAATTCTGGGGCTTTTAATTTTAACCATCATGATTTCTTTATGATTTTCCACTTATCTACATTTTCTTTTCGTGTTTCCTGGCTGATATTTGCACAGATGATGTAAAGTTATATGGACAGTAGTTAAATGATCCGCTTACATGTTTAACATTTTGTTCTTTAATTTTCAGGAAGTTACTAGAATAATAAACGAACACCCGGATGACAGCAATTGCATAGTAAATGACAGAGTCAAAGGGCGTCTAAAAGTTACCCGTGCATTTGGGGCTGGATTCCTCAAGCAGGTTTGACTATCGAATCATTAGTTGATGCATACTTTGTAGCCTCCTGTGCCTTTATGTATTGTATGAACGTGTAAATTTGAAGTTTCTTACTTTCTTTTACTGTCTTTTAGTCCTTTTGATATGTATCTGGATGGGATCTTTAATGCATTGGTTAACCTGCATTTCATCTTCTAGTCACAGTTTTTCAGAATGAAAGAGTAAAAACTGGACCAGGCTTGCCATCTTTTAGATTTCTATTTATTACTGAGATATTCTTGAAATAAAAAGTTCTATATATAGTAAACCAACATTCTTTTCCCAATTCCAGAGCTTGTGCCCTTGAGTTTGATATTATACTTGTAGAAAATAAAGATACCCACGGAAACCCTTAATTTTTAGTAAACCAAGAATTCCTATTTTAGTTCCTTTCTTATCATATCAGGATTCTTGAGTTACTTTCTTTTCTACTTGCATAGGCATGGTTTCATCTGAAGAGACTGGTTTTTGTTTCGTGTGTTATATATATTTGCTTTATATTTCATCATGTACTAGTGTGTTGGAGCAAGTGCATATAAACTTACTTTTAATTTGATATGTAACTGACCTGATAGGAAATACATCACTAAGGACATAATAATCTATATGGACTGTACTGATCATTCTTATTTATTTTATTCTCTGTGTACATATCACTATTTCATGCATACATCACTCACTTCCATTTTGTTGCTTTCTAGAGCTGTATTACAATTTCTTGTGCATCTCTTATGCAAATTACCATGATGATTTGATGGACAATATGTTTTAACACGTTTTGAAGTTTTGATGTGCGTGTTGCCTGACACTCGTGATGTTTGAAATCTATTTGATGCAGCATAAATGGAATGATGTCTTGTTAGAAATGTTTCGAAACGATTACATTGGTACTGCACCCTATATATCCTGTTCACCTTCTCTTCGCCACCACAAACTGTGCCCCGGAGATCAATTTTTGGTGCTTTCTTCGGATGGTTTGTATCAGTATTTTAGCAATCAAGAAGTGGTTTCACATGTGGAAAATTTTATGGAGAAGTATCCTGACGGGGACCCTGCTCAGCATCTTATAGAGGAATTGCTCACTCGTGCTGCCAGAAAAGCTGGTAATCCTTTTCTTTGAAATAATTAAAATAAAGATCACTTATAAAAAGCTCATTTAACTTGATCATTGTTCTGCTTTATCACACATAAGGTTGTCTTCTCAGCTCGTGCACATTCCTTTATATTATAGCGCTTTCATAATATGTACTAGTAGTTGTGAACCCTTGAGAATTTCTTAATTGATGTATTGTAATAATGGTAGTTGGGTGACCATTTGACAGAAGTCCTGGGTTGCATCACTGCATGTAATCTTCACATCTGCTAGAATTCCTATACAATATCATATATTTTGCGACATGGAAACTAAATTAATTTGCAAAAAGGAAACTCATGTGAAGGTTAATAATAGATGTGATGGATGAGTGTCATGGAAATCATAATACAGTATGTGTGCAATACAACTGTTCTCATATCGCATTTTAGTTTTTGGGATAAACTGTTGATGGTGGTATTGTCAGGAATGGATTTTCATGAGCTCCTGGATATTCCCCAAGGAGATCGTAGAAAGTACCATGATGATGTTACCGTAATGGTGGTATCACTTGAAGGAAGAATCTGGAAGTCGTCTGGAAAATACCTGTGAGTCCATCGCTCTGCTTGTGGCGGTACTGACTGGATATGATCCGAGTATATTGGTACCGAATGTCATCTGCTCATTTTCCTTTAGAAAGCACTAATGGGATTCAGCATGCTCGTGAGTCTATTTCTTCCTGTGACAAATGAAAATCCCGAAAAAGCAGATGACCTATGAATAGTGTTCAGAGGTCGAGCAGTGGTAGAGAAATGTTTCCATCAATAGGAAATTTTTGTAGTTGCAAGTGTAATGTCTTTTAGGCAGGATGAACATGATCCGTTTTTCTTTTATGGTACCTCTACTATGTGTTTTGTGCATAGATAGGGAGCCTTATCATTCATTTGTTCTTCCTTGGGGGATGGGTGTAGTGAATAGTCATAGAGCTTCAAGACTGCCTTTTTTCTGAATGGGTAGAATTTGTAATTCTGCAAATGTGGATTTCCAAATGGGGCTTAGTCGCTTAGATAGATACTGTAATTTATTCCAGATGCATTGCTTTTGTTATTTGTCTTTCAAGAATCAGGCAGCACCGCAGCAGTCATTTACTACTCATCTTTCAATTTAACAGGGCATAAACTGGTGGGAGGTACAGTTAAATAAAAGACGGAATGATGTTCTGAAGTAAAAGTCATGTCACAGTAATGTATATACTCGGTCTCAAGACTCAAGTCACTGTACTATGACATTGTTAAATCGTACTTAGTTCCTTGAGTTTTACACTATTGTAGTAATGTAGAGCACGGCATCTGATAAATCATCCTCCACGATGACGGGGAGTAGTAATACTAATGATAAAGGGAGTAATTGTGCGGGGAAAAGGTCAGTAGGAGACCTCCCCTGCTATTGGTGGAGGAAAAGAGACAAAGACAGAAAACCCCTGGCAGATACAAATATGATAAATTGATAAGAGAAGGGAAAAAAAGAGGGAGAAGTTATTCTGAGGCAAATACAAATATGATAAATTGATAAGAGAAGGGAAAAAAAAGAGGGAGAAGTTATTCTGAGGTGAATACAAATATGATTAAATTGATAAGAGAAGAGAGAACCAATTTACAAGTGTTGTATGGTAAACAGTACACCATGAAGTGCAAAAGCGCAAAGGTATCATAGTGGAGTGTGGAACGATTCAACTAGAATTTGTAAATTGTCCCCGTCATATGCTTGACGTCATTCCAAAGTAATAATTTTGTTTTTTACTTGAGAAGGAAAAAGGGAAAAGAGGAACGCCATAAAACGTGGGATTCAAATAGTAAGCTGGCATGTTTCTGTTGGATTCACTCTCCGCAGACTCGTCACTCGCTCCACCAACCCTTCCAACACTCTATTTTCTCTGCAATTAGGATTTCATTTCATTACTAGTTCAACAGCCTTTTCTCAGGTGAATCATAATTCATAAAGTCCAAAAAGGCCAGCTCGCCAAACTCCGCCGTCGAAGATGACAATCTCTACATCTGAATCATCCGACAGGTACTAACGCTTCGCTGTTATCTTATTTCGATTTCGCTTCTGATCGGATCAGACCTTTTGCTGTTACGGTATACTTTGGTGAATGATCCTGTTCTGTCATTGGTTGATTGATTTGATTACTATTAGCTTGTTGTTTCAATTGATGCATTGTAGAATTGGGATTTGCAGTTATTGAGAATTTTCTCTCTTCACTTTATTCTTTAAGCAATTTCAGTCAGATCAACAATGTATCAACTATCAGGGCTTATATTTTTGTTGAAACGGCAATTACCCGTCTACTCCAACACCCTTACCATTACGCCACCCTTATAACTCCCTTATAACTCCGTATCAGGACTTATAATTAAGCTTGTAAGAAACGAAATGCAACTATAAATAATTTACGGCAAACACTCCCTGTATATCAGCTAATTCAAACAGAAACGTAGCCAATTTGTAATTACTGAAGTATGGTGAGCTAGTGAGTGAATAATGCTGTGTTTCTCGTCTTATTTGTTAATACTTGAGTTACATTCTTCAAACATGCAATGTTTGTTAAATCAATCCTGCTCCAAGGAGATAAATGTCAGTCGAAATTTGCTCTTCAGATAAGTTGCTAGAAGGTAGATTTAGGAGTTTTCAAGCTCCAGGAGCATAGATTTTATAATGACCAACATTGAATTATGTACTGTGACTCAGTTTGAATGGACTTATGGGATGCTGAATTGTATTTGTGATTAATTGACGTGTTCTGTGTCACTTACTGAAGTCTGAGGCTGAATACAGAAACGCATGCCTGTGGAAGCTGTTTGTGTGTTAACTTTTAAACTAGACATCACGAAAAGCCAAGAAAATTATTTAAATGCAACATTAGGTGGTCAAATATTTGTATCTTCTTATTGTCAAATTACTCCAGAGGCGAGGCATTTGCTATGTGATGTGTAGTTGCTTATAAAAATACAATGAATTGTACTGTTTTCGTGAAAGAGAAAGGAACTTAATGTTGTGTTGTTTCTTCTTCAGTAACTCTTCTCTTGTTCATCTTGCACCACTTGAAGCTGTACTGTTCGACGTTGATGGTACATTATGTGATACAGATCCCATTCATTTAATTGCTTTCCGTGAAATGCTTCTAGAGGTATGAACTCTTCACTTCTACTGTTTAAAACTTAAGATCAAGTAGTCCCAAAGAGCATATAATTTCTTTTCCATACGACTATACGAGAGTAACCCCGAAATAGTACTGTGGCTAAAATTGAGAATAAAGAAAAGAAGAAAAAATGTGTATGCTAATAATCCTGCCTGCAGATTGGGTTTAATGGTGGTGTTCCAGTTGATGAGGAGTTTTTCATTGCCAACATCGCTGGGAGGCACAACGACGAGATTGCATCTATCCTTTTTCCAGATGATCACGAGAAGGGTTTAAAGTTTCTTGTTGACAAAGAAGCAATGTTTAGAAGGTACCACCTCGACAACTGTGTTTTCACTTCTCTATGTATAAATCCAACCATTGGTCAACTCGTCTTTTCATTTGTATTGCAGGATTGCTAAAGAGAAATTGAAACCTGTAAATGGCTTGTACAAGGTGAAGAAATGGGTTGAAGATCGCGGATTGAAACGCGCTGCTGTTACTAATGCTCCTAAAGAAAATGCCGAACTCATGATTTCTATGCTTGGGTTATCAGACTTTTTTCAAGCAGTTATCCTTGGAAGTGATTGTGAACATGCAAAACCATTTCCAGACCCCTACTTAAAGGCACTCGAAGTGCTCAAGGTTTCAAAGGAGCACACATTTGTATTTGACGTGAGTTTTTTCAAGCTTTATCCTTTCTTGGACCTTATTTGATTCGTCAGCAAAAATCAAGTCTTCAGTTCAGATCAGTCCTGCTTCGCTTAGTTGTTCTTTATATTACAAGTTCTGTTCAGATTTATTCAAACCAATCAACCAGGTCTTAAGTAGATGTTTGCAATAGGAAATGATCACTGAAGATTAGAGACAGAGATGCAAGTGACAGGCTTCTTTTTTAACTCCTGCTAAATTAATTTTGAGACTCAACATTGTTCACAAACTATAAATATGCTAGGAACATTGCAGGAACTCTTATAACCCAATTGCTATCTGTTTGCTGATGCTGTTGCATTATCAGGATTCTATTTCGGGAATTAAAGCTGGTGTTGCAGCTGGGATGCCTACTATTGGTTTGACAACCGGAAATCCAGCAGAAGTGTTGATGCAAGCAAAACCTGTTTTTCTCATAAAAGATTACGAAGATCCAAAACTTTGGGCAGCTCTGGATGAACTTGATCAAAAGGCTGGACCTACAACATCTACAGATTGAGACGTAGACTGTTGACTTGAGGCGGTCACTATACTAATAACCTACGCAGTTACGATGCAAAGGAACCTCACCTATTTTTGTCCGGACATCTGAATGATTTGGAAAAAACCAGTTCATAAATTGTACTCTTATTTGTTATTGATGAGGTTTCCGTCCATTATTTGATCCTGTAGGAGGGGAGAATACCATCTATGATGGCACCTTATTTTGTCACTTAAAAAATACTTTATCCTGTTGGAAATGGTATGTTGAGGCGCGGCTCAACTCTTCGACTGTGTTTTGTTCAATTGAACAAAATTACACGGTTTACACCTACACCATTTGTTCATTTGATCATGTAGAAAAAGAAGTCTTATTAAATTTCTTATGCATGACTACAAATTTGTCACATCACCATCACCTTTCTCATTTCCGAAGAACACAATAAGTACAAGCGTAGATCCTTACATTCAGACATGCATGTCACACGTCAAATACTATAAAAGACCAAATCGAAGCAAAAAAGAGTTGTTGTTGCGGCGGTGGTGATTTTAGTGTTTTCTGCTTACAAATGGCACAGTGAGTTGAGCCTTATCACAGTTTGTTCACATGTGATTCCTTATTCAGTTATTTGAAGCGCATTTCATATATGGAAAAGCGACTGTTTTAGGGACCAATGTTGCAATTAGTCAATTTGATTTTTGACTTACGAGGAAGTCCCATCACGTGAAGTTAAGTTCGTCAAATCGTGATGAGTCATCAGCTTTTATCTTTGACAATATACTGGGCCGTAAGACCATAATGTCCCTCAATCAATCCGTAAAAACAAGGGCCATATTAGACTGTCTGGTGGCCGGTAAAATAAACCAAAACTACTTTTATACAAACTGTTCACCCTCCTACATTTGAAAAATCAAAATAACTTTGTAAAAATCAATTATGTATAAAAAAAATACATTGAGACATACATGCATCAAATTTATGTATAAGTTATATTTATATACCATAAAAATAATAAAATTATGTAACTACGAACGGGAGAGTGATTATGAACAACATTTGACATTGTCTATCCGGAATCTAAGAGTTCAATTTTCATATCTATTTGTTCGGTCTAATTTCGATTTTGACCACTTTAAAAAACACTTTAAATCGCCAAGGAACGTGCTTGTAACGAAATGAACCTATGAACCTATTTAAATTACAAAATTTAAATAAAATAAAGCTAAAGTCTAAATGAATACGAACCAATACGAAATCAACAATAAAAAACTTGAGTAAGTCTTATGAAAGTTGGACTTTCTTAAATATTAGAAAAAATTAAAATTTTAATAAGTATAAATTAAAAGAGTGTGTTTAACATTTGAGTAAAACAGGTATTGATTTTGTTATTATTTAAAAAAAAATAATTTTCTTAATACTTTAACATATAAAGAATAATTACATTTGAATTATCGGACACCAATTCATCTGGCTAGAGTTGGTCTGTATTCCTATTTCAACTACTCTGGGTTTCTTTATTTTCCCCTCTTTCTGAAAGGTCGGGACCCGTCACTCGCACTCGCGTGTCTCTCTCTATTACAATTGCTTCTCTACTTCTTAACCCCTTTCTCAGTTTTCAAATCAGGAAACCCTAATTATTCACAATTCACATCGTCTCTCACTCAAATTGGAAGAGCTATGGATTCACAGCCTAACAATCTCTACGATACTGCATCACAGCCAGATACCGGCAACGATGATGCATACACCTTCCTGGAATTCAACACGCAGGGCGAAGAGGATTTTGATTATCCTGAGTTTCAGGAGCTATCTCAGCCGAATCGATCTTCTCCATCCGCCTGGCCGACGCCTTCCGATGCCGTATCCACCGTAGATGCCGCTCCGTCTTCCTCAGAGCCCTCGCCCTCAGCCTCGAAGCCACGTGGACCTGCCAGTGGCGGTAACAGTAAGGAGACTGGGGTGGTGGAGGCATTGGCAGCCGGAATGAGTGGCCTTAATTTCGAAGACACTGGTGGCGATGAAGAGGTTTTTGAGTATGGGAAAGGGGATTTCACGGAGCATGCTTGCAAGTATTGCGGCGTTACAAACCCGGCCTGTGTTGCCAGATGCAATGTGCCTTCCTGTAGGAAATGGTTCTGTAATTCGCGAGGCAATACGTCTGGTTCTCACATTGTTAACCACCTGGTGAGTTTTCAGTGTTTGGGTTAAGCTTCGGAGTTGTTTTTCATTTCCTTGTTTTTATATGGACTGAAACTTTCGTACATGTATCTGAAATGCTCAAATAAAATAAAATAAAACTATTGGTTAATGAATTTTATGTGGAACTGGGACGAATCTAGCAATTGGTTTTATCTGCATATGATTGCGTATGATGTAACTTATAGACACTCTAGGAGATGATATGAACGCCGTGTCAACTTGTATTTTCTTAACGAGCCTTGTAACATGTATGGCTTGTAGTCTGGCTTGTAAGGGTATATATTTTACCTGACCTAGAAGTAGGGGATAGTGAGGATCAACAGGTCTATCACGCTCCCTATACACTTGAATTCAGTTGTAGACTTTTGGCCGTTGCCTTTTTCTTTTCTTCTTCTCCCTTTTGTCGTGGTCCGCCTTCTAGTTAGTGTTGAAATTGGAACCGTTCTAGATCCTTCACTCAGTATCCTGTTAGTTATCTTGTTTTTGTTTCTCAAAACATTATTTCTTTACAAATTTTAACTTGTCCGTAACTAATATGCTCGAATTAGATGCTTTCAATGTTGGGTTATTTTAAGATTTTCCGCCACTTATGTATATGTTGTTGATGATGTAAAAAAAAACTTCAGTCTATTTTGATTCTAGGATCATTTGGTGAGCTCCACTCTGTTTCTAGAATTAACACGAATCGATAAGGATAGGGAATCGCTCAAAAAAATTCTCAAACCATGATAAAGAATACTGTAGTCTGTAGTGACAACTGTTACCTTGTCCAGGTGCTAAGAATCCTAAGTTGGCTTATGTATTCTTTTTCACTAATTGGTCTTCAAATCAAATCAATTGAAACAATGTAATGACCAACCCATGCAGCAAGATGCACCCTATTGCTTGCTTACGGAAAAAGGAAAATGGAAGAAAAAATAAAAGCTGCAAAATCAAGTAGTAAAATTCTTGAACATTTGCTCAAGAGGAACAATTGTAGAAGTGCCCATGTGAATTAATTTTGTCTTAGGCTTTTCCTCCACGGACGTTAGATTTAGCGTATTCCAAGTTTCCAATTAATATGATCTAATGGCCAAAGAAAATTTGAATACTAACATACTAAGGTGATCTTGGAGCTGTGTTATGCAAGTTTTAATAATATAGATCTTATGTTGACTTTGTCTATTTGTAAGAAGATAAGACACCAGTGTCATTTTCAAGGTTGCAGGTGACGGGAAAGTACTCTGTAATTTTCATATATCCCGTGCTTTAAAACTGTGCAATCATCTTCTATGATGTGCTTTAAACATTAACATACTGGAATTATTTGTTAGTTCTTAGAGGATTCTGATAAACATTGGTGTACACAATTTGACGGAGTGCGTCAGTGATAAAAGTATGAAACTATCTAGCCACACTACTGTTCCTTTGTTTCCTTGAAAATTACATCTCAAGAGACAATGGATTTCTTGCTGGAATTAATGTCTGTTGGGTTAAGTTCTTTTATCTTGTCTTCACAGCATCTCCTGGAACTAAGGATTCTTTTATCTGTAATCTTCTTTTCTTGTTCTACGTATCTGCATGTGTGAGAATGTTAAAGTACTTCAATGTATTTCTCAAGACATGCCTTTTGACCTTTTTTTCTCCTTTGTCGACCATTTTGTTTTCTTTGTCAACTGCATTGTGTCCTGTGATAGCCAATAGATCAACTTTCATGATTTCTCTATCTTTTCTAGGTAAGGGCGAAGCATAAGGAGGTTTGTCTTCATAAAGATAGTCCCCTGGGAGAAACAATTCTCGAGTGTTATAACTGTGGTTGTCGAAATGTGTTTCTTCTTGGATTCATATCTGCAACAACAGAAAGTGTGGTTGTCCTGCTTTGTAGAGAACCTTGTCTCAGTGTGAATGCGTTGAAGGATATGAATTGGGACTTAAGTCAGTGGTGTCCACTTATTGATGACAGATGTTTCCTTCAGTGGTTGTTAAAGGTTTGAGCGTTCATATTCTCTTATTAACTGCTCTTCATGTTCCAAAGTTAGAGATTTTCATTGTTAAAGAAATTTCCAGGTTCCATCTGAGCAAGAGCAGTTAAGAGCCCGGCAAATTAGTGCCCAACAAATAAACAAAATCGAAGAGCTTTGGAAAACAAATCCTGATGCTACCTTAGAAGATCTTGAGAAGCCTGGCGTAGATGATGAACCACAGTCTGTAGTCCCTAAATATGAAGATGCTTACCAGGTGTGCTCTTGATGCGATTGATTGTCATCATAGCTGATCTGCTTAAGTGCAGATTAATTGTTGTATTCAGCATTTAGGCGATAATTGTTTTGTTTATTACACTGATTCTTTTGTCTTTATGTTTCCTGTTCAGTATCAAAATGTGTTTGCTCCACTGATCAAGCTTGAAGCAGACTATGATAAGGTATAGCTACAGTTTTGTTAATCTTCTGGTGTAGTATTCCATGAAAATGTAAGAAACAAATGCTGCTGAACTCTGAAGTCAAAATATATTATTCTATCCTTTTCTGTTGCCACTGTTCCTTTCTTAATTCATTCAGTGAGATTTTGATTAATCCCACCGCTGCTTATTTTATACCATATGTAGGTATCTATGATTTGATGAAGTAAAGAGGATAATTACTTTTTCCTAAAACCAATTCTTCGGTATGAAATTTAAGATTTAGAGGACTTACAAGCTTGCTGAGTGTTCCGGAAAGAAAATAGTACAACTGCAGTTAATGAGGGTGTTCATACATTGAGTCACAACATGGAACAAGTTTCTGTTTTAGTGTCTGCATATTTATAGCACCCTGTTCCTTCCACCTTAGAATACAATTCATAGGTGTAATGTCAAGCTAATCAATATATTTTTCTTCACAAAGTTGGAGTCTTTTTTTGCTGGAATTCAAGATTCTGAATTTATCTAATCATTTCATGTCATTTTATTCACAGATGATGAAAGAGTCTCAAAGCAAAGATAGCATCACAATTCGTTGGGATATTGGTCTTAACAAGAAACGCCTTGCATTTTTTGTATTTCCAAAGGTAACAATGGTGCTACTTGTTTGACCTACTCTCTGACCATTAGTTGTTTTTATTTCATGTCTCTATGTATGTCTTTCACAGGAAGATAATGAGTTGCGTCTCGTGCCTGGTGATGAATTGCGGCTACGATATTCTGGAGATGCAGCTCATCCGTCATGGCAGTCAGTTGGTCATGTGGTATGATATCATGGCTCCACCCCTTGCTTTCTTTCTTTTTTCTTATTTTATGCAACTATATTCTGTTAAAACAAGCTAAACATTCACACAGACATCCATGTGCGTGTCAAATTAAATATAATGTGATAATCCAATGAAATTTGATCAGAATAGGAATATGCTTGCATAGTTTCAGGCTTCAGCTGTACATTTATAATATCTCTATGTTTTTCAATTGGAAAAGTAAAAAAGCAAATAAAATAGATCCAGTTATATGTATGAACCATACACATGAAATGTTGTATCATGACTACTCGTGGGGGGCTGTTATATTATTATTTACATAATCAGCTTCATGTTTGCTCATCTAAAATGTTTTTCTATCGAGGATGATGAAGATTGTTATTTTGTTTCTAGGTTAAATTGACTGCACAAGAAGAGGTTGCCCTTGAGCTTCGAGCTAGTCAGGTATGCAATTTTACTGTTCATCTTTTCCTATAACATAATTATATGTTTTCATGTATCATCCCTCAAGGCTCAAAGAGATGATTATGATTCTTTGGTCCATCAGGGTGTTCCGGTTGATGTTAACCATGGTTTTAGCGTTGACTTTGTATGGAAGAGCACAAGTTTTGACCGCATGCAGGGCGCTATGAAAACTTTTGCTGTGGATGACACAAGTGTCAGTGGGTAGGTGTTTACATATTTTCTATTCTCTTCATGAGTCCTTTTTGTTGTTGTTGTTGTTGTTGTTGTTGTTGTTGTTGTTGTTGTTGTGATGAAGTAGTGAATACCCATCTGTAGTTCGGCATGCTTCTTTTGTCTTGTACTGCATTATCAGATACTGTATCATGCTCATGCATCTGGGGAAGTTGACTTTAAATTAGACCTGGACTACATTTTCATATTCTTCTCGTTCCAGAGATTCTTAAATCTCGACTCTTAAAAGTTAGATGAACTTAAAAGAGCTGTAAGCAGTATAGCTCTGCTGTGGACTTATTTTATTTATTTATTTATTTTGTGTTGTTTGGTTTTTGTATCAGTAAGGAAATTTTCTGGTTATTTAGTGTTCTTTGTGGATTTTCCTTTGAAACCTACAAAATGTGTAGGTACATCTATCATCATTTACTTGGCCATGAGGTTGAGATGCAGATGGTTCGTAACACTTTGCCCCGTCGTTTTGGTGCTCCGGGCCT
>JAQRGC012292719.1:0-11135 GCA_028659135.1 Plantago lanceolata
GATCAGTGATTGGGTTGTCACACAAATAATCTTTTAATTGTGAATATGAGAATAACTTTTTAGATATTTAATAATACTATTTGCATAGATCGACACTAAATAATCTAAATTGGTATAATCATTTACACCTAGACAATCTCATTTCGATAGTATAACAGTGTTCGATTTAGAATTTTAAATCATAAACTTTACGAATTCGATTCTTATCCGATCTAAGATGGAGAGTATAACAAATTCACGGCTCGTCGTCCCAACTCAGAAATCAGAATAGTCTTTTAAAATGTGATATTATTAAGAAGAAATATCCAGTTAACTTCGAGATTCCTCTCTTATCCTCTCCACCAATCATATTCTTCTCTCCACTATTTAAACAAACCAGCCCTTATTCCATTTCTCCCACTCTCCCCTGGATATTCTCAACCAGTTACACCAAAAACTTCCATTTTCTCTATTTTGCCCCTACATTTCTCGCCAATTACCAGAACCACCCCTCCGCTTATGATCGGCGCAGGCTCCGATTCAACACTCCTCGGCTTCCCGGAACTCCGATTCATCCGCTACCGGCGACTCAGGTAACTGGCAACCCAGCCAATCAATCAGCAATTAACTAATTACACTAATGCCATCACCGAAGAATAGTACTGCTACTCGACACGAGAAGAACAAAAAGGGAAGGTTATCGGAGAAATCATCGTCGTTTCACGGCAGAGGTGACAAAATTGTGTCAGAGATGCTTCCTCGGCCGAGAACTGTGCCGGATTTACTAGCTGGTAGGAGAGAGGAGACGGTGGCGCTGGGTGGATTTAGCGCGCCAAAGCTGACCAAATTGCTCCTGAAGGTGACGATTCAGAGGAGTCCTGGACCTGTGCAGGTGGTCATGTCGCCGGAGGCGACGGTCAAGGACTTGATTGCGGCGGCGCTACGGCAGTATCATAAGGAGGCGAGGCGGCCGGTTCTGAATTTGGGTGATAAGGATGGATTTGATCTTCATTACTCGCAGTTCAGCTTAGAAAGTAAGTTCTCGTTTACTTGCTGAATAAGTGACGTGTTTGCCGTGTATTAGTCGATTTACGCAACAACCACCTATCCGACACGGTCACACCACTGCTCGACTGGATTAGTCGACAAAAATGAATAATAATTACACATAAATTCAGCGTACTAAGGTCTTATTCGTTCAGTTTGAAAAAATTGGAGTATTCATTATAGTTCGCATCAAATTCATTGTACTCGACTATTAATTTAAATTTAGATTCATTGATTTCACTTGTTCGGATATCTAAATGGGAACACAAAATTGACTTATAACAAAATTGTATTGAGTTTCTTCATTCTTGACCAAGTTTGTTGGATGATGAGCTAATAGAATGACTTTTGTTAACTGCAGGTTTGGATACAGAGGAGAAGCTGATATCATTAGGATCAAGAAACTTCTTCCTATGCCCGAAGAAGCCGTCCATCACCGCAGATAATGGCGGTGCCACCTCGTCGTCGTCGAGTTGTTCAAAAGAAGCTGATAATGGTGGAAGCAGAAGGGGTCTGCCTTGGCTGAAATTCATGGATTTTTTCACCATGAATGACTCACAGTTTCATGCCAATAAAACAATTTGTGGCACAAATTGATTCATCTGCAGGCTGTAAAAGCTTTTAATTTAGTATAGGTAAATTTAGGAATTTATCAGAATACTCCACTTGTTGTAAGCTGTAACATACTTATGTAGCTACATCATAATGTCCATTATGCATCTTCTATTCTACTACTGAATGATGATAACATAAAAGGTTTATTAGTATTACCAGAATCTCATCCATTTTATTGAATTTTTTATGTAAAGTTTCGTAAAACAGAGGAATGTATATGTTTATCATTTGATTATTGGATATTGACGTCGAAACTAGAAACGAAACCGAAGGCGATTTAACGTGTTACTCGTTTGATTCGTGAACCGTCCAGAGGTAAAAAGATACTTCTAGGTAGGTTTAGTTTGTCTTGGTCTCTTAATCTTAGTGCAGCGTGTCCACTTGCTCATGGCCTCATGGGCACCGGATGATGTAGCGTTTTAACTTTACGTTAAATTGTCAATATTAAATTTCTGAAAGGCAAATGCATGAATGTATTTTCATAATTTTGTAGTGTAATCAACGAATTATTAATACTAAATTATTGGGATATTGGAGCCGTGTAAAGTACGAGTTGTGACATTCCATCTGGAAATCCTCAACTTAAAAAGTAAGGACCAAATTTCTTTGCTTAACCACACACAAGTGGGAGATGCATTGAACGCGACTACCAGTACAAGGACGCTAGTAGTATTTCTTTTCAATTTTGACGACTCGGACATTTATTCCATCAGGAATTACTACACTCCAAGTTATACCACAATGCCTAAAAAAAAAATGTGACGGGTGATCAACTGGATTAGTTGTCAAAGTGGATACCGGTAGAAATTGAAGGAAAAGAAAAGTTATAATAACACAATCATGAAATTATTTTTGATCAGCAAGAAATACTACTCCATGATAATAATTATTATTATTATTTAATTTTATTTTTAGAATTGCAGAGCACTTTTCTATTAAGTGAAGGCGCCTGAAGGATGGTGGAAGGTGAATTGTGCGACTCAGCAAATGTGTTGTGTGGGAAAGCTATTGGGCTTGGACTTGTTTACCATGATCATTTGGGCCATGCACTGGGCTGGCAACAGATTTTAGTTCCACATTTCCTCGATTGATCTATCGGTAGCGGAGGCATATTCGATTTGGAGTGGACTTAAATTTACTTTGGACAATGACTGGAAGAATTTAATAATTGAGAGTGATTGACAAGTGATCATTAATATGATTCAAAAGAGTAGTCATTCCTTTTCTTCTGTTGGACCTATTTTATCCGACATTATGTTTTTTTCTTTCAATTTTAATTCAGTATAGTTTGAGTTTGTTTTGAGTTTATTCCCCGTGCTTATAATGATGTCACTCATAGTGTAGCTAAAAGCACATCATTTACACGAGAAGTTCGTGATGTTTTACTGATGATGTAATTTGACCTTTTGTTAATGTGAATGAGAATCACAATTTTTACCTAAAAAAATAAGCAATAATGTACAAAAACCGATTCAAAGATCCAGACAAACAATTCTTGAAATTGAGCAATCTAGAACAACGACTAGCTAGCAATCTAATTGCTCAAAAGTCAAAACATGCAAATATAAGTATGTCAGTTGGCGTTGGTAACACATTTGCGGTGGTTGATTCAACGAGGTCTAAAACGAAACCTGCTAGAGGTATTTTCAAACATAAACTAGGGTTTATATTTTGCTTTTCAATTGATTTAGTGGCGTTTTTTTTTTCTTTAGCAGTTAGCTCTTTTGAATTGTTGTTTTGTTTATATTGTTAAGGTTTTCGCACAAATGCTCTAAGGTTTTCTGGTTAATTGTTAAAGTTTATTATGTTTAGATGTTTTATAGTGTTTTCTTTATATGTTTTTGTATGGACATGTTACAGTTTTTTTGGTTAAGGTTTATGGGTAGGAGGCTCAAGGTTTCCACACCATAGGTGTTTGTATTGTGGATTTTGAAGGTTTTTATAGAATGATTGAAGTTTTTCATTTGAAATTGTAACATTTTGATGGTTGTACTGCAGGTAATGCGGAAAATAAAATGGCAAAAGTGAAAAAGGTGTATGCTAAGGCAGTGGTCGAGGATGCCAATGTTTTGCTCTCCATGTTTGCCACTTTTATTTCTCTCTATGTCGCCGAAAGGTAAATTCTCTATTTCATCCGTTTACTATTTTAGGGATTGAATTAATGAGGTCATAAGGACGTTTATATTGATCTATTGACAATTCGTTGATTGGTTTGATAAGAGAATCGGTTATGGAATTCCGCATACGTATTAAAAGTTAAAATAAAGTTGCTTCCACGCGTGTTTAATACTTAAGTGTGTTGTTAATGATGTCACACTTTCAATACTTGTCACTCTGAGCCTAGTACCCTGCATGTCAGAAGGTGATAAGGTATCACATTGTGTCTTAGCTTTACACATTCAAAACTGTTAACTAAATCATAAAACACATGAAACACAAAAGTCCAAAACCCATAAGCTCTTATACATTTGGAGATCCCTAAATCACAATAGTACCGTCTTAAAATTTTGGAGGCCGTGTGCCAAAAATTTTAAACCAAACAGTTAACATGTGAGGGGAAAAAAAACCAATGGTACATACGTTTGTCGAAGAGGACAACTTATGATTTTGTGGTCCCCCAGCCTTGTGAGCGTGGTGAGTGAGGATGCAAAGCCGTGTCGAAGAAATGAACATACTGGATTGTGGTGAGAGTGAATTTCGATGAACGGATGAATTTTATATATTAGTGGTAATGTTATTCGGAGTGGTTAAATTTTGTTTTACGGATGCGTTTCGGTCCATTTCAGTCCATGGACTTGGTCCGAATCCAATCCGTATAACTGGATCTTAATCCCTCGTATTCGGATCATAGCGAGCTGTTTTGCGGATGAGATTTGGTCCAAGCTAGACCATATTCAAAATTCCGGTCCAGAGTCCAGACTCCAGAAGTCCAGATTGAATATGTGATCCATAACCTTGAGGTACCTGACTATAATAAATTGAAAATAAGGGACCAAAACATAATAAATGAAATAGCTCAGTAGCCAAATGCAAATCCCCTAAAATAGTCGACCTGTATTTTATTCTCTGATTCTCTCTTCCTTCAACCACCGTATTGTTTTCTACGCTTGCTCCCCACCACCGCTCCGCCGGCACCTCCGATCGGATCTTAGCCGGAACCTTCCGTGTGCTTCTCGCTTGTCGCCAAGCTCCACCTGCATTCAATCCAATTACGGTATTCATGATCATTAACCCTACCTATCAATTTTTTAGGTTCAATTTGTCAAACCCTTGCTAATCGAAATCTCCATTAGTTCACTGTTCCACTATCTAGACAGTAGAGGTGTATTTGTTTCTCGCTTATCTTCATTGAATCGATTTAATTCTGTTACCATAAAATTATGTGTTATTTGGTGATCTCATATGATCATCATCAATTCATCATGATCCTTTGCAGTATGAGTACTTGAAGCATTGAATAAATTGCATTATAGCAGGAAATGAACGTTTCAGTTATGTATTAGCTTCGTGAAGTCAATTCGAACATTGCGAGAAAATTCGTTTGGTTGGACTTTAGTTGCATATTTGAAGTTGAGTTCTGCATAGATAGTTTCAGTTGGTTTATGGTCCTTGTTTGTGTTTTATTCATTTGGGCTCTTCAGTTTGTTGGCAGCTCTGAGATTTTGGGAGTTCTGTTATTCGAAAAATGGTGCTAGTACTTGCATTGGGGGATTTGCATATACCGCACAGGGCCCCGGATCTCCCGGCAAAGTTCAAATCTATGCTTGTTCCTGGGAAGATCCAGCATGTCATTTGCACCGGAAACGTGTGTATCAAAGTGAGTTATATTTATGGTTAATGTTAGGAAGCATAATCCTGAGTATCATTAGGGATGTTCTTTCTTAGTTTCATGACTTCATCTAATGTGAAATATTAATTGGTTAACTTGATTTTGGTGGTATAATGTTTGCTCTCTATATTTAGTTGCTGTGTTTGAGTACTGCCATATATGAATTTTCCCTAATTATGTTGGTGAACTTTATCAAGGTATGGAACCTGTCTGTTAGCAAATTCTAAAACTAATCACTCAGATTAAAGAACAGAAGCCTTCAGTTATGATATCTTTGTGTTGGTTGAGGTGGACGTCACGTGTATACAGGTTGTGTACCTGACTGAAATAGTGCATACTGTTTGAATGCAAATTATAACTTATTTTGTCGTCTCTATTGGTGAATATTTGGAAATTCATGTGACTATCTTCGTTACATACTTAGGCATCAACATTTCTACCCTCTGTTTGATAGAGTTATTGTAGAGGTAACTTTAGTTGAACACTAATGCTGATGTTTTAACTAAAGTCATATGAGTTTTCACTAGTTGAAACAAGTGACTGGAGTTAACAAGTATTTTTAGTTTAAAATAAATAAATTGTTGAGGATGAGGACCTGAAGGTGTCGTACTGAGTATACTGATAAACCCGTACCTTAATCATACAGTAAAAACTACACGCTTGAGTTTGCAATGAAAGGAGCTCTTATGTGTATTGGATATACTATACGTGCCCTATGTGGGATTTGTATTCTTAAGGATGCTTCGTAAAATTCTTAATTTTTGTGTGAAGGTAACACGTGATATACCCCATTTGCAACTCAAAGCATTTATAATTAAGGACACCAGAACTGGATTATTAAGGACACCACATCTTCACTGCACGCCTTTTTCTAGTAGGTCTAAATTGATTCCTCATGGCAGATGAAACTAAGAAGATGATTGTCAGATTTGAGGAAGATATGTAGTGTATTATGAGGTTCTTGTTGAAAAGTAAGTTTTCAGTAAGATGAATAAATTATGAAAATGAATTAATACACTCCGCAGTAGATTCTGTGCACAAGTGGAAACTTCTTGTGTTGGGGTGAGCCAGAACTGAGAGAGGGAGGGACCATAGCGTGTCATGCTTGACAAATTAACATTTTAAGATTTCCATCCAGTTTACTTTTCTATGTCCTTGTAGCGTCTGCTCCCAACTGGGAAGTTAAAGTGGAATTAGTAAAGTACTAATTGCTTAGATTGACATTTCCTAAGGTTGTCAATACCAAGCATTGAGCAAGTTTCGGTGCTCTGGCTTTCCTGCCTTGATGGCTTCTTACTAGTATATATTATGTTTGAAAACTTTATACATGATTATGATTCAAAATTAACACCCCNTCCCCGAATTCCAGATAGCAGGAGGGAGCAATTGCGTGGTTTGTTTTGAATTCAGTGGCTTGTACTATATGTTAGTGTTATCATTCTATCAATGTGCATTGTAATGTAAAAGGACCAGCACATTAGTGACTGACTGGCTGCATCTTATACTGTGCATGCAGGAGGTCCATGACTACCTAAAAACCATATGCCCTGACTTGCACATCACACGTGGTGAATATGATGAGGATCCACGATATCCAGAGACTAAAACATTGACGATTGGTCAGTTTAAGCTTGGTGTATGCCATGGTCACCAGGTAAAGTTAATTTTCTGTTTGTTATCAGAGTACAGTTAGCTTTTCTTGTCCTTATTTGCTTCGATGGCAAGCTCTTTCACGTGTTTGCGCCCTTGGTCATTCTCTTACTATAAACTGTCGTGAAGGTTATTCCATGGGGAGACCTAGATTCGTTGGCGATGCTCCAGAGGCAGTTGGATGTGGATATTCTTGTGACTGGCCATACACACCAGTTTACAGCTTACAAACACGAGGCCGGTGTTGTTATTAACCCAGGGTCTGCTACTGGTGCCTTCAGTAGCATCACCTATGATGTGAACCCAAGCTTTGTTCTCATGGACATTGATGGGCTACGTGTTGTGGTCTATGTCTATGAACTAATCGATGGAGAGGTGAAGGTTGACAAAATCGATTTCAAGAAGACAACTACGCCAGCAAACTCCACCCACTGACTTTGGTGGTGTGTTGTTCATGCGAGCTATTTGGTTTTAAAACACAGGACTTGGTGCTGCATAGTGTAATGGATCTGACATATCTTGACTGGTTTCATTTGCATTTTGTAATTTTGGGCTGTTTGTTAGATAGCATTTGGACAAAAAGGGAAGCAAACTGTGGTGTGAAGGCTCTGTAATTCTGTTCGAACATCCTCTTCTGTAGGGATCCGACGCATTGCTCTAATTTGCTCACGCAGTCACGCTGTTAAATGGAGTAAATTTAGATATTTCATTTTTGCCCCTACAACACTTTTACCTTTCGAAATGACCCCAAACAAATCGTAAAATAACTTCCACACACGTCTACGCATCTTTTATTCAACGTGTATTACTTATACCATAAACAATGCAGTTAGAATTGCTCCACACATAAAGTAATTGTGGGTAATGTGCAATAATGGTTTAATGTGGTGCATTTTAAATTAAAAGGTCTATGACAATTCCATGTACCAAGTCTATATAAAAATTTCTCCAAGCAAGGCTAGAAAACAAAAATTCATTCGATGCAGAATGCCACACGGCCCGATAACACCATCACAATTAGTTAGGGCATACATGACCTTTCATTTTAGAATGATCTAATATGCGTTGATTGCGTTCACCCCATATGCCATACACTAAGTCAGTAAGAACCAACTTCTAAAATAGATTCTTCAATGCTTCCCCTTTCACCATTCGAGTATTTGACATAACACAGGAACAACCATGTCCCAACGAGCAGAAGAAGGTAACTTTCCAAGGCAAGAAAGAACAACAAGAAACGAGCATCGGGTAAACGAGTAACTAAAGAAAAGGTGATTAAGATCCTCATTATCGATCCCGCATAACACACGCATTAAGGGATCAATATCAATTTGGTATCTCAAAATTCAATCTTTTATGGAAAGTCACTCTTATAAAGCCAACCAAAAAATAACTCCGCATTAAACACAGTTAAATTATGAAGTGCTAACTCTTTCCATTACACGACAAACAATATATTAATGTAATTTGTGCGTAAAAGTATGTTGTTCTTATCTCGATTGCATTATTAAGATTTATACTTAAGGAAACAATTCACACACGTACATTCTTTTATTTATTGCATACTATATGCTTTTCATTCGAACTTATCAACTTCATATTGCAAGTGACTATTTCACTCAATATTTACCATCGATTTGAAAAAGACTAATTGACAAGGTAACTTAATTATTTAAAAAAATAAAATAAAAATTAAACATATCGATCAAACAATTTGTGGAATACAATTGCACATCTGATCGTATATTGTGAATTTGTGACCCAATACAGGCCCAACACAAAAGCCCCAAACCTAAAAAGCGGTGCCCAAAAAGGGAAATTTGAATATTTTTTAGGAAAAATAAGAAAAGAAAAACAGCCGTAAAAAGGGGAGAAACTAAAACCCTAAACCCTAACCCTTATATAAAGACGCCTCTCTTCTCTAGCCTCTTCCACTAAAACCCTCTTTCGATTTCCTCCTCTTCTCCACAGAACTCAATCTCCAAATCCTTCAATCGATCTATAATGGAGTTCTGGGGTATGCTCAAACCTCTCTTCTCGCCCTTTTCACCGTCCATTTCTTCTATCGTTGCTCTGAACCTGACCATTTTTTTCTATAACTTGCAGGAATCGAAGTCAAGCCCGGTCAGTCTCTCAAGGTTGAGCCCGATGATGGCCAGTTGATCCACATCTCTCAGGTTTGTAGCTTCTCTCTCTCTGTATGTTTCGGATTCTGTTTTTAGCTAGTCTCTGTTTAGGGTTATAATCTTCGATTGGATTTTAAATTTTGGGGAATTTGCATTTTCAGGCTTCCCTCGGTGAGGTGAAAGATGGGAAAGGTGCTAAGAATGTTTACCTTCACCTGAAGATTGACGGCAAGGACATGGTTTTCGGTTCTCTCTCTTCCGAAGACAGGCCTCAAATCATGTGCGATTTGGTTGTCGAGAAAGAGTTTGAGCTTACTCACAGCTGGAAGAACGGAAGTGTTTACTTCCTTGGCTACAAGGCTGACGATCCTTCTGGTTCGTTCGATCCCTTGTTCCCTTTTTAGTTTGCTATGTCGTTCTTATAAGTGTATGTGACTGAGGAAATGAGTTCTATGATTTTGATGTTATGTATGTTCTTTAGGTTTATGTTATTGCCTTTAAGCTTGAGCTTGCTTTGAGTTTTACTGTAGATATATATATGATTTTTGTATTGTGTAGGTTTGGTGGTATCAGTTGAATTGCCTTTGTGAAGTAGTATTGGTTTTTATGTTGTATGTTTCGAATTCGTGTAAGTTCGTATTGAACTGGACTGTTTTTTTCATGTGTGTGTGGCTGTTTATGCTGGAATTCTGAAGTGTAGATTGCCTAATTCATGTTTTCCTATGAGAAAGTGTTCTGAAATTTGCTTTTTTTTTCTTTCTTTCAGAGGATGATGAAGCCCTTTCTGATTTCTCTGATTCTGATGAAGAGCCTATTGCTGTTCCTGAACCTGAAGCTGGTAAGACTTGACAGTTCTTCAGATTGATTGACTGAACATCAATGTTTGAAGACGTACTAAACTGTTATTATTGTTACTGAAGCTAAAGCTGAGCCCAAGGCTGAAGCTGCCAAGAAGCCTGCTAAGGCTGAGGAAGTGAAACCAGATGCTGCTGATGAGGACGACTCTGATTCCGATGACAGCGAAGATGAAGATGTACATTTCTGTTTGTGTTTACTACTTAATTTGTGATTAGAGTTTATGTGATTTTTAACAGTTGAGTTATGCAGGATTCTGATGATTCTGATGAGGAGATGGCATCAAGCGACGAGGAGGAAGAGGCTGCCCCACAGGTACAATTTGCTCTTCCAAAGTTTCTGTGATTGCAAATTTGAAACATAATTCTCTTGTGATTTGTTGTGAATATTGTCTGATAACTGTTATTTTTGTGTCTTAAAGCCGCCCCAGCCAACCAAGAAGAGGCCTGCTGAATCTCCCAAGAACAATGCTGGTGGCAAGAAGGCTAAGCCCAACCAGAACCAGAACCAGAAGGGTATGCCGTCTAATTCTCATCTTTATTTTTGTTAGATGGAGTCTGTTGAAGTATGTTTTTGTTTACTGACCGACACATATAAGCAGGAGGATCACCTTTTGCTGGTAAGGGAAATGGAAAGCCCCAACAAGGTGGTAACAAGTTTAACAAGGGACAGAAGGGCAAGGCTGGTGGCCAACGCAGATAAGTGGTGCATGTAAGCATCTTCTTTTCAATTTTGGTTTCTTTTCTTGTATGGACTGTTTTCCAGTTGCATAGATGATTGACTGTTTGCCATGTCTCGTTTCAGGTTCTTTTCTTTTGGGCCGAGCATGGAGGCAATGAAGCTGCACTAACGATACAGCCAGCTGAAACTTAGTAGCTCTAGTTATATTCTTTTTGCTATGGATGATATGGGTTTTTATGATTGTTATGTGATGGATTTGTAGTCGGGATCAGTGTTTTCTGTAATCCCTCAGTTTTGGAAAGATTTTTGACTATCAAGTTATTTGCCATTGGGTTTATTTATGTTTGCTATTC
>JAQRGC012292774.1:0-22430 GCA_028659135.1 Plantago lanceolata
TTTGGTAAGTTACAAACCAAAAACCAAGTGAGAATCCAAACACCCAGGTAGCGGCTGTGTTCCTCTCCAGGACAAAAAAAAAGCATACGTTCTTCTTCTTCTTGTCTATTTCAATTTTTCAATGGAGATTGTAAACCCAGATGGATCAACGACACAACTCGAACCGGCTCAAGTCAGGGAGCTCGGAAGAGGGCTAGGTATCACTTCCTCAGACAAAACCATTTCTCGCCGCCACATCTCCTTCTTCCTTCCTCCACTCACCGACCTAAACCATGACGCCGCTCCAATCCAATTTGAAGTTCTCGGAAGAAACCCTATATTCCTTAGCAGCAACAACCAAGTCAAAATGTTCCGGAGGTTCGACAGAGGCCAAATTGGCGATGGTGACATGTTCTGTGTCTCCGCCAAGGATCCCGTTTGGTACACTTTGAGGTGCACACAAGGTGTTCGACGAAATGACTTGGCGGGAAAATTGGATTCTGATGCTGGGTTTGATGGTGTTGTTAATATTGCTGATATAGATCCTGTTAAAGGTTAGCTTTTTCGTTTATGTACATTTTAACTAGGTGTCTGAATTATAAGCTTCAGTTTTGTATACAAATTAGCTGAGAAGATTATTTAAACTGAGTTTATTTGAGAAATATGTGTTTGGTTGAAGTTGTTGATTACTGACTTGGATTGCCTACGGGATTCTTTTTACTGATTGTGAAGTAGTGATTCATTGCAGAGTTTGGATTTGTGGTTATTGGGCATGAGTTCGATTCCTACCCGAAGAACATGATTAGGGATTTCAAGAATTGGGAATGGTTTCTTGAGGAAACAGGGAAAGACACTGATGATAATGATGATTCGAGGCGGAAAAATAAAAGGAAGAGGATGAAAGGTGTAGAGAATGATGATGAGGAATGGACTGGGGAGAGTGAAGATGACAAGGACTTGATTAGCAAAACGAAAAAGGCTCCGAGGCCGAAATATTCTACAAGGTCCAACTATTGTGGCAAACCTACAAAAGATGATGGAAAGAATAAAGGAGGCACAGGAAAAGGCAAGAGTAAAATTATGGATGAGGATGAAGAAGACGAAACGTTGGGAGGCTTCATAGTCGGTGATGAAAACATGGAAGAGGTGGAAGAAGTTGGCGAAACGGAAGATGAGGAGGAAGAAGAAATAGATGATGACTTTGATGAAGATGAATGACTATCGAGATAAAATCAAGTACGTTTTATATGCAATATGTGCGAAATCTGTTTTATTTTGTTTGCAGTATCTTTTCGTGTTTTCAGAACTCTTTACCACATCTTTCAATTTAGAGAAAAAAGGGTTGTGTTTCTGGTGCAAAGTCATTAAGAAGACAAATGAGTCCTATGCATCAAATTTAACAGGAGGGACACAGTCCAAGTTACATATGACAGATAGGATCTCTTATACATTACTCCCTATGAGAATCTGATGACACGTAGAGGGCCTGAACTCATGTACATAACTGTAACTTATCTGAGTCTTGCAGTTAATAGTATTAGCTAGTTTGGTTTGCTTTTTTTCCCCCTATGACTGAACTCATGTACATAACTGTAACTTATCTGAGTCTTGCAGTTGATGATATTAGCTCGTTTGGTTTGCTTATTTTTGCCTCTATGACAGAGATGTTTTATTTGGTTTTTACATATGAAACTCTGGTTGCTTGACTTCTGCACTAAGTTTATGGAATCAGTTCATATTTGCTAAACATTTTATCTAACATGATTTTGAACTTTTGGATTTAGGAATGTTAACCAACAACCTGTCAAGAAAATCACCAAAAGTCGAGCAATATGTCTGAATACCAAATCACAATGTAAATTCCATAACTTGTGTACAGTTTCTTTTTTGAGAATCATCTTCAACATTCATAATTCTTCACGTAGTTTCACTCGACAGTTTATATACCGCCTCAAATACAGTTTCTTATTCTAGCACTAGAATATCATGATGTCCCAGTCTGAGCTTTCTTAGCTTTTTGGTTAAGGAACTGACCTCGTATTTTCTTCAGAGTAGCAAAAGCATCTTTCATATTAGTTCTTTCCCCAGGTGAATACGCAGAACAATCAAGACCTAGTTTCATTATTGAAGATACACAATCCACATCTTTATCCATGGTGTTAGTTGCTCTAAGTAACCTGGCATCTATTACCGTGCTCAAGTTGTGAGGATAAGCATCATTTATCCAGCTCCTCAGACTGAATCCTCCTGTGAACATGCTATCGCTTGGCTTTATTCCTGCAAATGTTTCCATCAACACTATCCCGAAGCTGTAAACATCACATCTTGTTGATATAAGTCCTTCTGATCCATACTCTACAATAGCGAGCAAATAAGTCAAACAGTAAGCCTCTTATCTTCCTAATGTACTTCTGCAATTATCTCAGATTCAGTTCAGTTTATAGTATAGGGGCTTTTTTTACACGAACCTCCTCTGAATAATATCTAAATTCCATATAACCAGTGCTCCATTAGTTTATTACTTTCAGAATCCCTGTCCTTAACTTTTGAAATTTATGCCGTTAAATTTTTAACTTTTAGACCCCCTGATGATGTCATAATTACAAATAAATTTTTTGAAAAGGAAACAAAATTAAATTATAAATTTAAAAAATAACTGTAATTAACAAATGAAAGTTAAAAAAATAAAAATAAAAAAATTGTTTTTAATATATTAACTTACCACATTTGTTTTCAAAAATTTATAAGAATCATTGTATTATATTGATGTAAATTATTAGTTACATTATTTAGTGCGTCTCCTAAGGGACGCCTCTTAGAGAGAAACATTATAGACATATTTATACTAATTACAAAGCAAATAGAAATTCGGAGCCATTAATGTGATTAATAAAACTTCAGGGACCTTTTTGCAATAAAAAAAATTAAAAAATCCAACATTGTTGCAGGCAGCAGCTCCGATCGGAGCAGTCAGCTCCGATTGGAGCTCCCGGTCCCTTTTTTTGAATTTTTTTAAAGTAAAGTAATACTAATAAAAAAATGCCTATGATATTAACCAAAAAGCCTAGGATCTTAACCAAGTTCTATGATCTAACTACTAACTAGTATACTTATGATCTTACCTACTAGTTATGATCTTACTAATATGTCATATGATCTTAATTGGAAAGGTTATAATCTTGATTCAAAATGCTATGCTACGATCTAACTACTATTACCTTTGATCTTAGTTGAAAACCCTATGATCTTAACTGTAGTATCTATGATCTTAAAATATTTTCTATGATCTTAACAGAAACATCTATGATCTTAGTTGAAACCCCTACAATCTTATCTTTAATATCTATGATTTTACATGTAATACCTATGAACTGTAACAGAAGGGTTATATTGCACATTTTTATAGAAAAGTCCATCTTTTATTAATTATGAAATTGCCGCCGAATTTTGATGCCTAATTATCAAATTTTTTGAAAAGTCCTCAAACTTTTTTTATTACAACATGACCCCTGAATTTTTGAAAAAATTTGTAAATAATTGCAAATGAGTCATGTCCCTCTATAACTTAAAAAGGGACCAGTCCCTTACGAGACTTTGCATACATTATTATGTTATGCTTTTTTTCCCTTTAATTACATACAAAAACCACGTTACAAACTTAAATGTTTTTCTTTTTTCAAATATTACTCAATTTTATGTTTAATATTAATTTTTTCCTTTTTTAAAATTTTGAATTGTAACTAAGACACCATCATGGGGTGTAAAAGTTAAAAATTAAACATAAGAAATTTCAAAGTTAATGGTAGGGGGTCAAAAAGTGAGAAACTAACGGAGTACTAGTTTCTGTGTAATTTAACTATTATTCTGGGGAGGTTTGCGTAAAAAAACCCCAGTTTATAAATTCAGAAACCCTTATTCGCCTTAAAAAGGTAAAAACAATCTAAGTAGAAGAAAAGATTCAATAATAATTTTTGATAGCATAGATTCTTACCTGGAGCTATATATCCAAGTGTTGCAAGAGTCTTGGTATGCACTTCTTTGTCCTCTCCAGTTACCAACTTTGATATCCCAAAGTCACTCACATGACCAACCATGCTTTCATCCAAAAGGATATTGCTAGGCTTCAGATCACAATGCACAACAGGTGTAAAGTAACCGTGGTGCAGATACTCCATTGCAGATGCCACATCTATCATTATGCTTAACCTCTGTAACAGATTCAGCTGTATATCATCATTTCCAGGGTACAACCACTTCTCCAGGCTCCCGTTACACATGTACTCTAAAACCAAAGCTCTAAAATCCATGTTAGAGCAACTGCTAATGACTTTTGTCAGGTTGCGGTGGCGAAGGTTTCGTAGAACTTCACATTCTGTGTGGAAACTCTTAAAAGCTCCTTCGTTTTGTAGATTGAAAACCTTCACAGCCACAGTTGTTCCCTCTGTTAAAGTCCCTTTGTAAACCGAACCGAAGCTTCCACTGCCTAATAAGTTGGCTTCACTGTACCTGTTGGTTGCTCTTTCAAGCTCATAGTATGATATCCTATCAACGTTCACTATGGAATCTACTGGACTGGGGGTTTGGATATTTTTTCGACATCTTATGACAAAAAAAGACACTGTAATAGCGAAAATTACAGCAGAAACGCCTACCAAAATTAGTACAAGACGAGCAATTGCCTTATGGTTTGCTTCATGGTGGCATGGAGTTACTCGAAACCGGGGAGGGCCACAGAGTGCTTCATTTGACATGAAAGACTGATAGGATAAGTGCTCAAAGGGGCCTTCAGTGGGAACTTCACCTCTGAGCTTATTAGACGAAAGATTGAGCTCCTGGAGATGTTGGAGTGATTCCATTGATCTTGGGATTGTGCCTGTGAGTTGGTTGCTTGAAATATCCAGTCGTTCGATGCTTAGCATTCTGCCGAGCGAGTCAGGTATAGGCCCTTCTAGTCTATTTTGCGCCAAGGATAGATTGACCAAGCTATTGAGGTTACCGAACGTGGTAGGCATATCACCTGATAACTCATTTGAAGACAGATTGATTGAGGTTACCACCTTAAGGTTGCCAATCCCCTGCGGAATCTCACCGGTCAGAGAGTTGGAGAACAAGTTTAAGATCAAGAGATCTTTGAGCCTCGCTATGGTTGGAGATATGCTCGAGTTCAGCTCGTTTGAGCCAAGATTTAAATATCTCAATGTGGTAATGTTCTCCAAACATTGAGGTATTGGACCTTGTAACTCGTTGTTGGTTAAAGTAAGCTCTCCTAAACTAGGCAAAAGGCAAATTTCACTTGGAATGTGTCCATTCAATTTGTTACCTATAAGACTCAACACTTGGAGATCTTCTAGGTCTCTGATTGTTATAGGAATAGTTCCTATGAGCTCATTGTTATCTAGATATAAACTTGCCAAATGACTTAAGTTACCAATATCCTGAGGGATGCTTCCCTTGATCCAAGAATTTGAGCCGTCGATTTGTTCAAGAGTGGAGGATAGGTTACCTACTGATCTGGGAAGGTAACCATTGAATGAGTTATTCTGAATCCACAGCACTCTCAAACTCCGGCAGTTTGACAAAGAAGTGATGATACTCATTTGTGAAGACTTGTCTGCAGTGAAGTCATTTTCTCCCATGTTTAAAAAGTCAAGGAGTTGTAACTCGCCAAGGGAGTTAGGTATTGGACCTGTTAACATGTTGGCAGGAAGGCTTAAACGTGTAAGTCTCGAGGCGTTGGATATAGAATCTGGTATCGATCCTGTGAGGTGGTTCTGCCCTAGAAATATTGCTCCAAGGTTCGGTAGGTTCTGGCCCATGGTTGATGGAAGATTGCCTGTGAGCTGATTTTCACGTGCTGAAAGAGTTATCAATGTTGACATGTTGAAGATTGCTGGTGGAATATGACCATCTAAGTGATTTGATCCAAGAACTAGAATCTCCAGGTTCGTCAGATGGCTAAGCTCTTCTGGTATTTCACCTGCCAAATACATGTTCACCAATGTAAGAATCTCAAATTGTTCGAAAGTTAACTCATTGTTTCCTTCTCAAGGAATATGTATAGTACCTGTGAACATATTTGAATCCAAGTATAGGTCAACCAATGAAGAACAATTTCCCAATTCTTGTGGAATGTTTCCACTCATCTGATTTTGACCTAGATAAAGGCCCTGTATAGCTGGAAATCGCAAGCAGATGTCTGATGGCAAATTACCGGTTAGGTTATTTTGTCCTAGATAAAGCCATTGCAGAGTGGATATGTTGTATATGAAATTTGATACCGGCCCATGGAGACCAATTTCATCCAATGTTAGGTACTCCAGGCTGTGAAGATTTCCAATCTCTTGTGGAATATCACCTGCATAGAATGATAGAATAGTCATCTTGCCGCGTTAAGGTTCGACTAACATGACTGAGTATAATTTTTGAAACATCTGGACTTAAAAGAATATGATAAGTACCTGTAAAAAGGTTGTCTCCAAGATAGAGATCTCTTAACATAGTTAAGTTGCCTATCTGTTTTGGTACAGGTCCAGTAAATCGGTTAAATTGCAGGATCAGAGATTGAAGCTGTGAGCATTCATCTATGGAATACGGGATCTGGCCATCCAGCTGATTCTGATACAAAGTAAAATACTCGAGTTTCGGAAGATTTCTGCACATATTCGCTGGAAGACTACCAGAAAGCTCATTAGAAGTAAAATCGACTCTTTCCAGTGTCGAAATGTTTAATAAACTCTCTGGTATAGAACCTGCAAGCTGATTCTCTCGTAGCCTCAAAATCCTCAAGTTCTGAAGATCTCCAAGCTCGTTAGGTATCGTCCCTTCAAGCGTATTGTACATTAAGCTCATTGTCTCAAGCTGTGATACATTGGATAAAGAAGCCGGGATCTCTCCTGCGAAGCTGCAGTTGTCAAGAAACAGGTGCTGAAGGTTAGTGAAAGCGGAAAACCATGTTGGGATTCGCCCACCAATTGTATTAAAGCTGAGATTAATTAGCCTGAGCCTTCTCAGCTTCGACAACTCGTCCGGAATAACTCCATGGAAATCATTGCGACTTATATCGAGCGAAACAAGAAACGATAAGTTTCCGATTTGAGGAGGTATGATGCCTGAAAGATCCATGCCGGAGACGTTTAAGGCGGCTACCCTGTTGTGCTGAGAGGTGCAGGTGACGCCAATCCAGGTGCAGATTGGTGTCTGTGATGACCAGTTCTGGGCTAAAACATTGTGAGGATCGGTTTCGAATTGGGACCGGAATACTAGCAGTGCAGATTGATCTGTGGTGATGTTGAGTGTGGTTATGGCTATGGAAAACTTGAAGAGGTGCACAGAAAGGAATAGTAGTATGATTTTCTTCATCATCACAGCAAGTGTGAAACTGGATTTTTTTGTGGAGAGGTACGAGTGAGTGCTGTAGTACAGTTCTAATTTATGTGTAACAAAGAGTTAGTTGTGTGTGCGAAACACTTGGAGGGTACAAAACCACAAAATAGTTTAGTTTGGCTTCAATGACTCTGAAGAATTGAGTTACATCACAATGACTTTCTTTGTTCCATTATGAAATTTGACGTAGATGTGAAATGGGACCCCTGAATTTGTTGATTTAATACCTCATTTTTTCACATACCGTTAGAATTTTACACTGACCGGTTGACGCCCCTTCTCTTCGCTAAAAGTTACGTCACTGTGACTTTCTTTAGACCATTACACTCTTTAATTTACCTTAAATTAATTTATACTTCATTTTAGATCCAGTCATTTCAATTTAAATTTGTCTAATTTAAATTTATATTTTAAATAAATTCAATTCAATTTACTCTCTCAACAGTAGTGAACCTAGCCTCATGCTGCTTTTGTAAACAATATATGTAGATGTGAAATTTGAGACATTCCACAATGTCCACCAGCCTTGACTCATACTTCTATGTCTCCGATTTCCATATGAAGATTTTTTTTCTTTTCTTTTTTCCTGCGGCCCAATATCATTACGCTAAGTTTAAACTTTAAAATAACGACCAACTATGGCTATATGGCCTTATACATACCAAAGGCACATGAAGCAATCTTTCTAGGTTATTCCTCTAGAAGCAAAGCGTATGGAATCTACAACAAATCTTCCAATAAGATAGAAGAATTTGTTCATGTTGTGTTCTATGAAGGCAAGCAAGGAATGCCTGCTGAAAGCGAGGTTGCTGATAAGTTGAAGAAGCTGATGATTGAAGAACATGTGTCTTTTGAGAAACAAGTTGGTAAATCTCCAACTGTTGTGTTAGAGGATGACTCTGACGATGAAAGAACCATGCCTAGTAATGACCAGCTGATTTTAACGCACGATCGTGAGTTTCCAGCAAGGAACTCAGAGGACAGAATGGTTGTTGAAACATTGCAACCACAAGTCCCTACTGATAATGGACCTTCAACAGAAGATCAGCCTTCGTCAACAAGAGATACTAAAGAAGTATCTGCTGAAGAGAACGATAATGATGAAATGCATTGCTCTCAACATAAGGGCCGCAGGAACTTATGGATTAGAGATCATCCCTCCTCTAATATTATTGTCCCGTCTCAATTTGGTGTAAGAACCAGACTCAAGGTTGTTGAACAAGCAACATTGGGAGTTGTTGAAAGCGCAATTAAAAGGGTTGCTGAAAAACCATCCCTAGCAACTTGCTTTCTTTCTGCAATTGAGTCTAAAACAATTCAAGAGGCATTGAAGGATTCTGAATGGATCTCTGCTATGCAAGAAGAGTTGGATCAATTTGAAAGAAACAAGGTCTGGAAATCAATGTGATTGGTACTAAATGGGTTTTCAGAAATAAGCTGAATGAACATGGTGAGGTGACCAGAAATAAAGTAAGACTGGTTGCTTAAGGTTTCACTCAGACTGAAGGGTTAGATTTTGATGAGTCATATGCTCCTGATGCAAGATTGGATGCTATCAGACTCTTTCTAGCCTCTGCAACACACAATGACTTCACAATTTACCAAATGGATGTTAAAAGTGCATTCTTGAATGGTGAGCTTGCTGAAGAAATCTATGTGGAACAACCACCAGGTTTTGAGGTTCCATCTGAAACCAAAAAAATCTACAAGCTTGAAAAGGCTTTGTATGGTCTGAAACAAGCCCCTAGAGCTTGGTATGATACTTTGGCAAAGTACTTGCTGAAAAATGGTTTTAAAAAAAGGTGAGGTTGATAAAACCCTGTTCACCTTGAACAATGATGGTAAACTTCTCTTGGTTCAAGTTTATATGGATGGCATAATATTAGGATCCAAGGACAAACTACTTTGTGAAGACTTTGCAAATCTCATGAAAAATAAATTTGAGATGAGCATGATGGGAAAAATGAAATACTTCCTAGGGTTGCAAGTCAAGCAACTTGATGATGGAATATTCATTAGTCAAACAAAGTATGCTAAGTAGATGCTCACCAAGTTTGGCATCAAGCCTGATGAAAAGGCTGTCAAAAGTAGAATTGCATTGACCCATCTACTACTGAAGCAGAATACATTGTTGCTGGTTGATGTGCTACCCAAATCTTATGGTTACAACAACAATTGAAGGAATATGAGATCTATGAAAAGAAGACTCCCATCTTCTGTGATAACACAAGTGCTATTGCAATTACGCAGAATCCTAAATTTCATGCTAGGACAAAGCACATTGATGTTAGACATCACTTCATTAGAGATCATGTGAAGAAAGGTCACATTGAATTACTCAGGGTTGGTACAGAGGACCAACTAGCTGACATCTTCACAAAGCCCCTTCCGGATAATAGGTTCAGAACCTTAAGACTAAGTCTTGGGTTATTGGAACTGTCCCAACAATAAGAGAAATGCAACATGCTTGTTGAAACGGATATTCAGCAAAGACATGTGAACAAAGGAAACTGAAAGAAATTTTCAGCAAGGCATTTCTCATCTTGATTGAAACGAGAATTCAGTAAGAAAATAAAAGTAAAAAAGAGAGGGTTGACCAAAAGTCTGAAGTAGGTACTCATCAAGTGATTACATTACTGATTGATTGGCACATGCTTTATTGTCTTTTGTCCATTAAGAAAAGATGGTTTCCGAAAACGGGTATTCAGCAAGACATTTTAGTCCACAAAAGTCAAAAGAAAAGGACAATAAACTTAGGTGGAATTATTTTCAGCAAACTATAACTCAGCAAGACAATTTTTTTTTGTGTATTGCTTAAGAGAGTTAAATATTTAGTCGCTGAAAATATTCATTTGGCATTTTCTAGTATGAGTAAGACCAAATCATATGTATTTATAGTACAATGTCTCTGAGTAAAAGGCAATTGTGCTGTAACTGTTGGCACAGATAAACGACAACAACATCATGAGTAGAAATGCAATTCTAGCCATTGATTAAGTGGTTGTTGTGCATCCAACGGTTCAGATCAATAGTTATTTGTTAGGGGGTTGCAGTTAACAAAACGTGGCCCCACTAGCATTTAATGTAAAGTAACTGCTTTTCACTTTTGTATCTAAGCAAGCCTACCTTGCTGAAAGAATTACACCAATTCATGTGTAATCTCTTGAAATTATAGATACTATATATACGGGACTTAGTAATTTTTGCAAACCTTTACAGTCCCAAAATTTCCAAACATACCTTTTCTCTGCACTCTGCCCTCAAAATTACACAAACAGAGAAAGTAGTACAGTTTTGGTACCTTCCCCCCCCGCATTAATTACCTTTAACTCTTGTGAAAATGGTTTCTAGATCATCTAAGAGTTCCAAGGTACAAAGGCATATGCCTCTGCTGCTATTCCTATTGTACAAGTAGTGAATGGTCGTGTTCAACTCCCTCATATTCCCTCCGATTGGAATTTGGAACAGTGCTCTGAAAAGATGCGATGGGGAGCAATAGCTAAAGAACACCATGTTCGCCACTGTGTTGGTGAAGAAGATGCTGAAGAGTTTGTTTCTACACTAAAAAAGTGTGGAATCATGCCCTTTCTTGAGGCTGAGCCCTCTTGCATCTCCACCCTGGATGTTGTAGAATTCTACAACAATTCCAAAATTGAGGTTTCTGAACAAGAAACCGTACTGAAGACCTCAGTACAAGGTCTTGCTATCACCCTGCGATGAGGTGATGTAGCTGATATTTTTGGACTCACACATGCTGGAGTTCATGATGATGTACCCAACTTGCCTACTACTATGTTGGAAGAGCTGTATAATCAGATGCAAAATACATCGGATGATTCAAGGCCCCCAACTTTTCATTCTAACAAGTGCAAAAGAAAACATGTCATAGACATCTACAATCACACTGGTTTGATTCTGTCAAAGTGTGTAGATTGCGAAAAAGGCAGTCCTGATCAATTCAGCACCAGAAGATGGTGTATGATAAAATTGATCTATGACATGACTAGCAATGGAAATCCTTGTGATCTTAACTGAGCAAAGATCATCTTCAACAACATTGTGACTTGTGCAAAGAACTTCATTGCAGAATGTCCTGCTAATGAGCATCAAGCTAAAGGTGTAACTACCCTACTCTTGGGGATTAAAATCTGTTACATGCTGAAAAAACTTGGTGTGACTCTAAGTGTTAGGAAACTTGTAATTTTGATGAACAATTTCATTAAAACTAAATTAAGATTAGTCCAGAAATTAGTACTCTTAAGTCCATAGATATTTTGTTAGAAGGACACTTGTACAAGAGGAAAGTTTCATCAGGACTATTAGTTTCAATTCCTAGTATTTGTATTAGGTTGCTGATGATGTATTTGTTGTGTAAACAATTTATTGAGGTGCCTAGTGACTTAGCAGAAGAAGGCTACGAAGACTGAAGACTCAAGTAAATTCTGCAATAGGTTACTAAAGGAATTTGACTCTTGCTCATAAAAGCATTGAACTTTCAGCAAGTGGTGGTAGCCAGGTGAAAATCCATATGACAGAGTAGGTTGACTTTGCTATCTTGCTAATATACAGGTTCCTTGTTGAATTCTAAGCAAATAGAGTTGGTTGCTGAAAGAGCAACATCATCTTGCTGATATCAGTCTGTGACCCTTACTGAATAAGTAATGGATTCCCTGCTGATAAAAAGTACTACTGTGCATTAAATGTTGCAGAAGCCGTTCTGAAGAAAAGAAGAAGAAGACAAACTTTTGCAACAGAATAGTACAAGAAAGACAGTGAATTCAAAGTTTGAATTTTAGGGATTTGAAATTCAAACAGACTGATTTTTCACTATAAAAAGAAGACTTAGAGCAAACAGAAGATCAAGGTTTTACAATTGTTCTCAAAGCATATTTTCTACAAGAAGTGATTTATTATCTCTCTTAGTCTGCTCTGATAACCTTCCAAGACTGAAACTTACTTTTTCTAAGCTACTTGTGAAAGAGTAGAATCCTTGTTCACACAAGTGTTTCTTTCTCTTGAACTGGTAAAGTCTTGAAATCAGAATCCTCCAACTGCTTACTGAACAATTATTACAGTTATGATTCTCCTGCTGATTGAGTTTACTGAAAAGTAAATCATTTTCTCAGCACCATACTCAAACACACTCTCACCAATGGCGTGGTATTGTAATTAGGGGGAACCTACTTTACTGGACAGTAAAGGAAAACCCTGTTCGCTGAAGCTAAGGAAACTGCTTTAGTGTTTGGAGTGAAGTAAGCAACTTGGGAAGTTTTGTTGCTGAGACCTCTGTTGTGGGATTACTAGATAGGATTTGTAAGGAACCTCATCTTCTATCTTAGTGAATTCAAGTCCAGAATTGGGCGAAGTGGATTAGTTGAAGGATTACGCCACCTTCAGATACCACTATAAACTGTGTGTTTTTACTTCCGGCATTTACTTTCAGCAAGCCATCTGTTTACTGTTTATCTGCTCTTGCTGATTATCTGCTTAACTGAGTACTTAACTTAAAGACTTCCGCTACTCTGACTGTTTAAGTATCAGCAAACACTTAGTGCTTGCTGAGAAAGTTGTTTAGACACAAAAAGTTTTTAAAGACTATTCACCCCCTGCCCCTCTAGTCTTTAACCTTGTTGTCTAAGGGACCAACACTAATAGATACGCGCAAGATCGACAATGGACTCTTTGTTGGGAGGTATCAGCACCAGATAGCTACAAAGGCTGCTGAGAAATCCAAGGTTGTTGATTCCTCCACTGTCAGCAAGAAAAGAAGAGTTGCACCTGCTGAACAGTCTGTTGCGTCCTCTTCTCCCTCAAGCAAGAAACCTAAGGGAGGATGTGACACAACAAAGAAACTCACTAAGGCTGCAAAATTGCCTCCAGTGGTTATTGTTGCTCAAAATCCGCAAGATACCACTTTAGCAGCGGTGGATGATACAACTGAAAAAGTTGTTAACATTGTTGTTGATGCACCAATTAGTAAGAGTTATCCTATTAAAAAGAGTTCTCTGAACATTTCCTCATCTATTGCTCCAATTCCTCCATTTGATCAAGGAGTGGAATTACTTGTTGCTGTGCTGACAAATGTTTTAGAAAAAGCCACAGAATCAGCAGAGCCAGATGTAAACAACGTTGCTGAAGTTGGGAAAGCTGACGCTGTAAACTCATTGAAATCAGTGGACGACGCAACTGCTAAAGTAGTTGTTGACAATGAAAATAGAGAAGCTCTGAAAAGAATAGAGCATGACCTAAGCCTTGACGACTTTGAGGATACAACAGTCTTGGCTTCTCTATTTACCTCTACTGAAAAAGTAGACGATCAACTTGCTGAAAATGCAAGGGACACTGCTGAACCCATTCAGCAATCTCAACCAGATCAAGAAGCTGAAGATATAAAAAAGAAGTATGTTGAAGATTCATCAGTTCCAGCTGCTGAAATTAAATGAACTGAAAATGCTCCTGTTGATCATCAGCAGGTAGTTCATTTTCTAGATTCCATTTCTATTGCTGAAACTTTTATTTCTTTTGCTAACTTATTTTAATTTTAGACTTCTCAAGACAAGACTCAAGAAGCACTTGTTGCTGAAGAGTTGAAAGCTCCTTCTCCTTTTCCAGAGCAGGTAGATAAGCTTTCACAACATGCTAATAAACTTAATTGTTTATGCTATGTTGCTAACTTGTCTAAATTTCAGGTTTCTGATATGGAGATTGATGTTACTCCAACACCAACTCCAGCAACCAATGCACCTGAAGTGCAGAAAATTGATGAACCTGCTGCTCAAGCACATGTAATTCATTTTCAAATAAATGACTCTAAGGTTGCTGAAAAACATATCACTGAAATTAACAACTTTCTGTTTCAGGCTCAAAATAGAGAGGAATCATCCCCTTCTCCTTCAACAATTGCTCTAACTGATGAAGCCCTTCTTGCTGAATTTAAGGAAAAGATTGTCACTCGTGCTGAGAAAGCACTCAAACTGTGGAAATCATACAAGCAGAAGGATTTCTCATATCTGCATAACCTGCTCCAACAAGAACCCAAAAGGAAGACTCTCTTTGATCTTGATCATTTTGTTCATACACTAACCAGCTATGAAGAATATTCATTTGTTGAATGTATGGGACAAGAGTTCATCGATCTTGAGATGAAAGCCTTGGCTGAAAGGTTCCAAATGCTATCAAGGAAAGAAAGATCTTTGAAGCTTGATGAGAACAAACTTCCAGCACTTGATGACACCCACCATATTGGTAATGAGGAAGAAGTCACAAGTAAGCCAAAGTATCAAGACATCGATCTCATCATTCGGGATGATGAAGGTAATGATGTAATCTTTCTTGATGAGCCAGAGCAGAATGAGCCTGAAAATGAAGAAGAAAAGGCTGAAGAGTATGAGAAACCAAAGGATGATGAGAATCCTGCTGATGACAAGGATGAAGATGATAATGATGATGAAAATCATGGATGTGCTGGAAATGCATAGACTGCAAATGCTAACACTACAGATACTGAGAATGTTCAGCAACCACCCCCACCTCCTACACATCAAACTCCTCCATCTCAGCAAAATTCATCTCCTGTTGAACCACAACAGAGGTCCACTGCTGATAAAGGCAATCAGCCTGCAGTTGAAAGAATTCTTACTGAAGAAGAAACCTCTGAAGCTGAACAGATAAAATATGCCTTGGAGATCAGTCGAATTGAGAAAAAGACTCGCAAAGATGTAGGTCAGAACTCTCCCATGGAAGAATACCAAGAACGCATCTCTCCTCTGTTCAAGCTAATGATCCAGCTGCAACGTTGCAAAATGTTAATGTTGTTGATGCAAGTGTCTTAACTTCTCAAGAGGCTCCTGAAGAGACACATGATCAAGTCATGAGTACAACTTTTGCTGTCACTCCTCAGATGATTGTAGCATTTACCACTGTCACTGTTGAAAAGCAAAAAGTTTCTATCACTCCAGTCACTGCTGCAAAGCATACTACTGAATCAGTCCCTGCTGAAAAGAAAACTGTTGAACCCATTCCAGTCACTGCTGAAACGCAAACTGTTGAGACTAATCCAGTCACTGCTGAAATGCAAACTGTTGAGACTGCTTCTGTACCAGTCACTGCTGAAAATCATATTGAGCAAAAGGATGCTGAAGGAAGGAAAGATCCAAGGGTTGCTGGATTGAGTGATACAGAGTCTGAATACTCTACTTCCTCTGATGAAGACACTCAACCAGATAACAATGATACCACAGGCTTCACACCTACTGATGATTGGTATGTAAACCAAACAACCCTGTTCCTTCTACAAAAATTCAATCCTCAAGGATTGAACAAATTAAAAGATTCAAAGACCATCTAGAGGCTGAAAATGATGCCTTATTAAATGCTGAAGTATCGGATGTGAATGAGACTCTAAAAGTATTGCTGAGAAGAACTGCTGATATTTCTACTGCACAGTTTGACCTAAGCTTGAGATATCTGACCTAAGCTTGAGATATCAGCACGATGTGTCCATTGCTGATAAAACCTCTCTGCAATACAACAGACTTGAAGATGTTCTTGACAAGCTCAAAGAAGAGCTGAAAGATACATTGAGCATCCGAACTGGAATTCCTAATGAAAACCAGAGGCTTATTAAAAATATGGCCACTGATAATCAAACCATCTGCTACAGTTTGGCAAAGATCTCCTCTTTCACTGAGCATCCAAGTGTTAATATGGGCATGAAGGATCTTTCTCTCATGAGCAATCCATGTCTAAGGGGGAAGATGACAACACTACTGCTGGTCCACTTCAAATCTCTGCAAACACCCCCTTGTTTCTCAATAAGTCCACATCTTCAGCACCATCTCCACAAATACCCACTAGAGTTCCAATTCTCAGAACTTTAGGTGATGGTACCTTGGTAGATGAAGACGGAAAAGTTGTTGTCTGATGATGAATAATGACAGGAATGATGATGGCAACACTCCTCCCTCTGCTCAACTGATTAGACCGTTGAATGCCTATACACAATCAGGGAATACATTTCCACTTTCCTCGGGTTCCACTCAAAGGGCTTCAGGACCCTCAAACACTTCCAAGAAAAGGAGGAACCCATTACAAGACAGAAGAGCTCAGAAAAGAGCTGTTATTGCTGCAGAAAAGGAAAGAAACATGATTGGTGCATTTGCTGAATCCATAAAGAGTTACAATGGCCAAACAGTTCAAAATGTTGTCAAGTCTCTGAAAGGTGTGTTTGTGCTGAGACTGCATCATCTGATCCCAAATGAAGAATTTTCTCTGGTTATCTCTGACCAAATGTATATCTGGAATGACATTAAGAGTGCCAGAATACTTACAATGCAAAAAGACAAAGCCAACTACTGGATCAACAAGGAAATTTAGTTCAGAAAGAATGCATTAAAAAGAAATTGAAAGACAGATGTGACTGACTATACCAAGCCAATGGATGTCACTCATAGGCCATCTATGATCACTGGTGAACCATTACCAAACTCAGGATGGACTCCAACCGATTGCTTTTACATGACCACTGAAGAAAAGAATGATGATTTGGTCTATTTAAGCAGAATTTACAGAGACCAAGAAATCATTCGAATGAGAATGGAAAATGCATGGTTGTGGGGTAGACATTGCTGGAACCAGGCTGCTATGAAGGAATTCAAGGACATTGTTGACTACAAAGTAAGAGTCAGAAAGGGAATTGATCTTGAAAGAAGAACAAGAACACTTCTGGAAAATCACGAGCTTGATGCAATGGAATATGCTCCAGAACGGTTTCCTAAACTTCAATCCTGATTTAGAACTTAGATTTCATATCTGTAAAAGTTCCCTTTATGATTTCTGTCTTTTAAACTTGTCCTGTGAATTTTCTTTTGAACAATTTGTGTCTGTAGTTATTTAATCATTCTTGTAAGCTTAACATTGAATGATAACTACAATATAAATTTCATTTGATGAATGCTTTCTTATGGTTATGATATTATGCTTGCTTGCTAATTTTTATTGTTTATCACTAACTACAAACTTTCATAAGTATTAACTGAATTATTCATATTCAGAACATTTAAAGTGTTTATGAATTTAGCCATGGATTACTATCATCAAAAAGGGGGAAATTTGTTAGGAAACTTGTACTTTTGATGAGCAATGTCATCAAGGCTAAATTAGGATTAGTCCAGAAATTAGTACTCTTAAGTCCATAGGAATTTTGTTAGAAGGACATTTGTACAAGAGGAATGTTTCAGCAGTACTATTAGTTTTAATTCCTAGTGATTTGTATTAGGTTGCTGATGATGCATTTGTTGTATAAACAATATATTGAGGAACCTAGTAACTCAGCAGATGAAGACTACGAAGACTGAAGATTCAAGAAACGTCTGCAACAAGTTACTGAAGGAATTTGACTCTTGCTGAAGAAAGCATTGGCTTTCAGTAAGTGGTAAAAGTTAAGTGAAAATCTGTATGACAGAGTAGGTTGACTTTACTTCCTTGCTGAAATACAAGTCAATTGCTGATTCTAAGCAATTGAAGTCAGTTGCTAAAGAGCAACATACTCTTGCGGATAAAAGCTTAGAGACCCTTACTGAACAAGTAATGGATTCCTTTGCTGATAAATAGTACTATTGTGCATTAAATGCTGCAGAAGCCATTCTGAAGAAAAGAACAAGAAGACAAACTTTTGCAACGGAATAGTACAAGCAAGACAGTGAATTCAAGTTTGAATTTTCAAGGATTTGAAATTCAAACGAACTGATTTTTCACTATAAAGGGAAGACTTAGAGCAGAAAGAAGATCATCGTTCTCAAAGAATCATACTTACATCAAGCCATTTGATCTCTCTGCATCTTGCTCTGAAAACCTTTCAAGACCGGAGCTGATTATTTAGCTACTTGTGAAAAAGTAGAAATCTTGTTCACTCAAGACTCAAGTGGTTCTTTCTCTTGAACTAGTAAAGTCTTGTTCTAGAATCCTCCAACTGCTTACAGAAAAGTAATAGAAGTTGTGATTCCCAGCTGATTGTATTTACTGAAAAGTAAATCTCTTTCAGCACCATACTCAAACATACTCCCACCATAGGCGTGTTACTGTAGTTAAAGGGAACCTATCTTACTGGGTTGTTAAGAAAACCATGTTTGTTGAAGCTAAAGAAATTGCTTTAGTGGTTGAAGTGAAGTGAGCAACTTGGGAAGTTGTCTTGCTAAGAACTTTGTTTGGGATTGCTAGATAGGTTTTGTATGGAACCTCATCATCTATCTTAGTGAATTCAAGTCCAGGATTGGACGAAATGGATTAGTTGAAGGATTACACCACCTTCAGATACCACTATAAACCGTGTGCATTTACTTTCAGCAAGCTATTTGTTTAACTGCTTATTTGTTCTTGCTAATTATCTGCTTACTGAGTACTTGACTTAAAGACTTCCGCTATTCTAATTTTTCAGTATTAGCAACCACCTAGTGTTTGCTGAGAAATCTGTTTTTGACACAAACTTTTTTAAAGACTATTAACCCCCCCAAGTCTTTAACCTTGTTGTCTAAGGGGCCGACAGTGTTGTTAGTAAATATGTAAGAAAATATCTCGAAGATTGCGCAACGGAAGTTTAAAATTTTTCTTAACATACTTGATCATGCTCATGATTATACGTCGTATCTAAAACAAGAGTTGATACACTTACAGAATCGGATCAACAGGTAGCTCGTTCTGTTCGTTCACGGATTAGGGCTCCTGAAACTGACTGCTGTTCGGCAGCATATTCCGGCCGATCCGTAACTCTGATCAACGATCCGTCCAGTCAGAAGGTAGTAGAATGTGTCTGGGGTATTCTCCAACTGGAATCTCCTCGATCGGGTTCATAACGAGGGATATATGGACTTTGCAAGATCGTTGCGCTGTCCTAGAATTTCTACGCGGGAACTCATGCATAAATTTCAAACCTTGGTATCCACGGATCGTATTACAAAGATACTTGTAAACTAAAATACAATGACTTGTATTTATAGCCAAATCCCCTAACCAAATTTCCATATAGAACTCTAAACTATTTAGCAGTCTAATTAGGATTTTGACTTAGGCCCCAAGAAAAACAAAACCCTAGAGGAAAGAAGATGGGGAGGGAAAATCCCTCCCCAGCCGCCGCCCACAGAAGCCGGCCCCTTTGGGCCGGTCTCTTGGGCTCGGCTTGGCTCGGCCCCGGTCCTTTCCGTCCAAATCCAATTTCATTGTTTTTCTTGATTTTCTCTCTACATATCATATTAATTTAAAATTCAATTTCAAATTAACTTCTCCATATTATTAATTAATAGTGATCCAATCAATAATCAATTAATATCTCACTGGACTTACAACGACCGTATTGTGTGACCCATAGGGCCTCATCAAGAATATCACTGACACTCCAACATCAGAGTTCCATAAGATTCCTAATCGGTCTTACAAACAATATATTCTCATGAGGATGTTTGCTGAAGGAATGTAAAACCACCTGTCGATAAGGCATGTAGTGACGATGTCCTTTCATTTCACGGATAACTTTTATTGAGCCGCGATCATAGATTAAGTGTCTGATCTTAATGACTCAATTGTTCTCACTCTATTAGTTGATTTAATGCACATGTTCAATACCATATTGAATCATGCCACATGCACCGGCCGATGACTTAACAAATCACACTAACAATGAGAACTGAAATCCTCCCATAGTATATCAGCTATTCATGGGGAATGAATCCTATTCTTGGAGCCATTGCCGAATGACATACACTTTCATATCACACCCAACTATAGACGTATCTAACATTGACTATGGTGCAAGCGTTGTCTATAATCTAAGTATGATACTAGATGTACTCATTTGCAATGCCCTCAAGTCTAAGGACATATTCACAACCTTACCACCACTACTTCCATATACACTTTGGAATAGCTTCAAAACCTAAATGGTTTCGTGGTCGGGTATTGCCAATCACATCCAAGAGATCATGTGCCCATCATGGGTAACCCTGTTACCTCGTAGTTGTGGGATCAACTACATCTTCTAAAGATATGATACATGCCACATTCTGGTCTTCGCATATCCAATACTCTCCGTGTAAGTAGAGCATCATTAACCAGCGACGGATTTTAGAACCATAAGCGTTTGATCCAATGAGCTCCCACTAGCCTCATTGATTTCTTATGTTCATGGAGTCAATAATTAAATAATAACAGACAAACAGATTATATAAGTAATGAATACGAAGCCATAAATAAAGATTGTATTATTGCTGAATAAAATAATACATGCTAAATGTGATCTCAAGCATATAATGTCCCTTATCTAGATTGTCTCTAGGACATATATATTTCAAGTGTTGCTTAAGGCAATTCTGGATAGCATTTATAATTTTTGGGCCAGAATTCTTCCAATTCCAGTTGGTGTTATTAAAAGGGTGAAGTGTCTCTTTAGAAATTTTTTGTGGTCTGGTAAGGAATGTGGTAGGAAAAGTCTTGTGGCTTGGAGTGATGGATGTCAAGGAAAGCTGCAAGAAGGTCTTGATTTTAAGGAAATTTTATCTTGGAACAAAGCTTCAATGGGTTGTTTGCTTTTTGACGTGACACTCAACTCTGAATCCTCTCTATGGCATAAATGGATCCATGTTTATAAATTGGAGGATCATTCTATCTGGGAAGTGCAGGGAAACCAAGTGATAGTCATTGGTGGGCACATCTTATCCAACTCAGAGATCAATTGACTACCTTGTTGAGTACTGATCATTTGAATGAACTAAAAGTCATGGATAAAAGAACAAGGCTTGCTAGGCTATATGAAATCTTCTGTCCTGCTGCTGTTGATATCACTTGGGGGAGTTTGGTGTGGAACAAGTTTGCTTCCCCTAGGTATAAGTTCTGTTGCTGGCTTGCTTGCCTTGACAGGCTTCCTACCAAGCAAAGCACTACAAGAAAAACAGGATACTGCGACGGAAATGGCGACGGATCCTACCCGTCGCCAAGTGTTAGCGACTGATCGGTCAAAATAGCGACGGATAGGTTGAAACAGAGACGAATGAAATAATTCACGAACTTAAACCCTTGAAACGCTTGACGATGGCGACGGATACACCTACCCGTCGCTAAATTTAGCGACGGGTGCATTCATCCGTCTCTGTTCCCTTGACTCAGAATAATAAATAATGGGAAATGAAATAATATGGAAACAGATGGACGTACCCGTCGCCAAGTTTTATTTAAAATTAAAAAAAATAAAACAATAAAATGCATAGCGACGGATGAACCATTCGTCGCCATGCCTTTCTTCTTAACCTGACTTCAGAACCAGAGACGGCCATTTTCTTTCAAACTCTCCTCTCCTCTCTTCGTAACCACCGTCTCCTACCACCGCACGACCACCCCACGTCTCCGACCGCACGAGCACAACACCACCATCTCCTCCGTCTCACCTCGTCTGCGCGCTCATTCCTCCGCCGTCTTCTCCTCTCCTCTCGTCTTCATTTACGGTTAGTACCATTTCCTTTCATTTTATTAGTTTGTTTACTTAATTTTAAGTGGAATTATGAATTGGTGTTTATGAATTCGAATTAGGGCTTATGAATTGGGGATTACGAATTGGGGTTTATAAAAATTGGAATTAGGGTTTCTGAATTGGGGATTATGAACTGGAATTAGGGTTTCTGAATTGGGGATTATGAATTGGAATTAGGGTTTCTGAAATGAGTTTATGAATTGGAATTGTTGTTTTTGAAATGGGTTTATGATGGACTGAATTGTGTATTGAAATGCTTATTTTTGGATTGAATTTGGACTGAAATGGGGACGGAAATGTGGAATTGTTAGGGTTTCTGAAATGAGTTTATGAATTGGAATTGTTGTTTCTGAAATGGGTTTTTGATGGACTGAATTGTGTATTGAAATGCTTATTTTTGGATTGAATTTGGACTGAAATGGGGCTGAAATGTGGAATTGTTAGGGTTTCTAAAATGAGTTTATGAATTGGAATTGTTGTTTTTGAAATGGGTTTATGATGGACTGAATTGTGTATTGAAATGCTTATTTTTGGATTGAATTTGGACTGAAATGGG
>JAQRGC012292812.1:0-10472 GCA_028659135.1 Plantago lanceolata
TATTAATTAATTAATAATTAAATATTACACTTGCACAAAATTTTCTAGTCTCCCCTTATATAATAAGGAGGTTGCCATTTGGTCCCTTTCTCTCTCTCAATAGAAACTCATTCTTATTATGCCATAGCCCATTTGAATGCTCTGTTTCTCTCTGCCACCACCACACCACCATACTAAATCCATCAACGACCACCGTTCCACGGGGCGGAATGAGCAGCTTGAGTAGCGTTGAGACGAAACTGCCACCGGGATTCCGGTTCCATCCGCGAGATGATGAGTTGATTTGTGATTACTTGATGAAATGGATCAGTAGATGCCCTAACCAGTACCCTTTGCTGATTGAGGTTGATCTCAATAAGTGTGAGCCTTGGGACATTCCTGGTGAGTATAGCTACTACTGCTCTTCATTACTCATTACGTAAAATCCTCTGTTTTTCTCTGTTTTCTAGTGTTCTGTTCTCATCTTTGATTACTTATATAACTCTGTTTTGCTCAACTCATAAGCTGTTAGTATGATTTAGAGTAGACTGGCTTCAAACTATGTGTCATCTTGTTTCACAATGAGTAAGTCTCGTAAAACACGTGTTTTTACTAAACAACAGTAAAACGAATTCAAACTAATATAATTAAATTGAATGAGTGTGTCAAATACTTCGGCGATGATATGATTTGTCCTCGGTGTTAAAATTATGATGTCTTTCCTAGTAGCAATTTTACTTTCACAATATACCATGAGAATGACTTTAACTATTATATGATCTTGTTTTGTGGGTTAGTTGGTTTCATCAATTACCCACCGGAATGACTTTTCTTCTTGTCATCACGTCAACGATCCAAACGACCATTTGAATTATGATACACTTATAAATTGATTTGATCATTTGTGCGTATATTGATATTATAGGATTTCTTGGAAAATATTTTTAGAATATTAATTTTACTAAAACTATTTAGAACAACTCAATCAACCATTTACATGTCTTTAAATTTCGAATACCCCCAGTCTAACTAATTAATCTACGCCTCGTTGATATAATTTATTACACATCACATCGTCATTTATGCATGTCGATTTTACACTTTGAAAGATGCTACATAGAGTTTGAATGAACATGTAATGCGTTGTGTGCGTGGTAAAAAATCTTTGGTCTCATCGCATTGCATGTCTTGATCTGCAAGAAGATTCTCCAATAGCATTAAGATGGTTGATCTTTGTTTGTGAATCACCCACTTTAAATTTTCCAGAGACTTAACTTTTTAAAGAAATTGACACTCTCAGCTTTGTCTTTAGCCAAGATAGAGACAACGGTTTTTAGATTGTGATCGAGTAACACAAGTTTGAGTGCATCTTGCACCAATTATATGAACCTTACGCGTGTGCTCTTTCCAATTTCCACCTAGTCTATTATAACTTTTACCGAATTACCACTATAGTAATATGATTCTTAACTTCCTTCCGTAGCATCTCATGAGAAATTAATCATCAGCTTGACTAGTAACGATAGTGTTACTCGATCATCTGGGACGAAAGGGTGGGGCTTGGCGGTGCTGAGCCCTACCCGATAAGTTCAAATACGGGTTTCAACCCGTAATAGTAATGGTGAAGTGGAGATAGTGACATGTTTAGCATGTATTATTATTGGTGGCCAATACTCATAGACTGAGCTATCTTGATGATGATGGTTAGGTCTGAAAGAAGGAAATTTTATTTATAATTAATGACTCATCATCTTCATTCTCCATTTATCCCCGGCCACGTGGTAGCCCATAACTGGGCCTCATATAATTCCCTCTTTGATATCGACCTCTGTGGCTATTTTATCTCCGGTGCCACGTATGTAAATCGAACCTTGTTTTTTAGATGCTAAGGAGAAACTTAATGCACTTACAAGACACAGAAAATCAGAGTGTTGGTTGCCATTTTGGCTAGTTAAATCTTTTATTTTACATGTAATTTCCTTTTCCATCTTGGCTAATTGTGGCTGTATTGTTTCATGTCTACATACAGACGGTGCATGTGTAGGGAGGAAAGAATGGTATTTTTACAGCCAGAAGGACAAGAAATATGCAACTGGGCTAAGAACAAACCGGGCTACGGTTTCAGGTTACTGGAAGGCCACCGGAAAAGACCGGCCCATCACACGAAACAGCACCCTGGTCGGAATGCGAAAGACCTTGGTATTCTACCAGGGCCGGGCTCCCAAAGGACGAAAAACCGAGTGGGTCATGCACGAGTTTCGTCTCGAGGGTAACCCATGGTCCGTACCAAAAACAGACGTTAAGGTAATTCGATTCTCGATTTATACTTTATTACAGAGTTCACTTACTGCATGTCAAAATGTCAAGTTGATGACATTCATATTAGGACCATAACATATATCTTCAATAAGTCAATATTACTGTGGATGTCTTTAAGTTACAGGCTGTTTTCATGTGCTATAGTAGAAAGGACTGTTGAAAAATGAATATCTAATGCTCAATTTGTTGTCTTTCTAATTTGTACTTAATTGTTAAGGCCAATCACTTGTTTTGGCTCCACCATAACAACAAACTGATCTGACACTTAGAATTTTCCATTTTGTCTCTTATCTACCTTCTTGGAGTTTAGCTAGCTAACACAGATAACCCCAGAATCTTATTACATCAAGATTCAACTACTATTGTGCTTATGTAAAAGTTCCAAGATTTTAATATTTCTGTCTACTCATGCCATGTTTCTTGTTCAATGTGTGCTCAGCTTCCAGGAAACATCATTTTCATGTTTATCAACAACTTCTATGAAATGGAACTGTTAAGTGTTAACAGTCGAGTTCATTAGAATCGTCTAACTTTACATTTGCGTATGTGAACAGGAGGATTGGGTTCTATGCAGAGTGTTCTTCAAGAACCGATCAGAAGTACATCAGAGTAAACAAGAACCTGCTAGCAGCTACGATATCACGTCGTCTCAACCTCTTGCGACATTAGTGGACCCCTCTTACGTCTCATTTGACCCGACCTATCAGGCCAGCACGAACTATCAATATGATGAGCAAGTGCCCTGCTTCTCCATTTTTACCCAGAACCAGACATGCCCCAGTTTCCCTCTCCTCAGCGAAATGGACCCCCCTGAAATGTTACCGTCTAGTACCAAATACATGCCAAGTTTCGGACAAATGTTGCCTGATTTTGGACTTTACAACTCGGAAGTATCATATGACAGTTCCTGTGACAGGAAAATGTTAAGGGATGTTCTTGATCGCCTGACGAAAATAGAGAGCTGTAACGAAGCTAACAATGTTAATAATCCCGGTAGCATGATGAAAGGTACTCCATCTCCAAGCTTTGGGGAGGGAAGTTCAGACAGTTACCTTTCTGAGGTTGGGTTATCTTCCATGTGGAACCAATGCTGATGATTTCTAGAGTAACTTGAGTGTTACTTTGCATGTTTGGTGTAGTTACAAGTTTCACCATTGGAATTTTGCTTGTTTGTTAGATATAGTACTAGTAATTGTAACATGCTTGGTCCTTGAGCCAAGCTATATATAGCCTATATAAACATATAGCTATTTAGTTGTGTGTACATATTGATAACTTGTTGGAATATTATGATCCACAATTCCATGTGTTAGTTTATGTTGCTTGCTTAGGCCCCAAAAGCTTCACGTTGCTGCAGTTTTAACTGCGTTTCAAAACTGGGTTTAGAAGGACGGTCGAACCAGTTAAACTACAAACATAATAGCTAACCGGCATGAAACACTTTCGGAACCGGAACAACACTGAATCGACACTAATGATTCAAAAGTGGCAAAGAAATCGGCGTTCAATCAGCGAAAAGCTAGTTGTCAGCCGGTTCTTATTGATATAGTGTCTTTTGTTCTTATTGCGGGTGGATGTGAGTGTGAACACAGGCCGGAGTATTATATTATGACACCACAACAACTCAAACAAATTGAGCCGTGAAAAAAGATTGTTGAATCCGAATCCCTATCAATCTATTACTATTGGAGGGTGAACGGTTCAATCAACAATCATAAATATAAAAATATAAATTGTAACAAAATAATCAATTTATTCCAACATTAATCATACATAAGTTTCGAATCTAAAACCACTGAGGAAATGAATGATCACCCCCTCCACCCGCACCCAATTTCCCATCCTCTTAGCTCTCATTGTCACTGTAGTTTAAAAAACGAAGAGGACTTTGATCAAGTGTCAATGTCAACTTTTAAAAATACAATAAAACTTTGCTTAATGAAATGACACTTGGATCATCAACATTATTATTTTTTTTTCGTATCTTCAAGTAATAATTTGTAATCTCTACCGCCTTTTGGTTTCTGCCGAATGTCAAGTAAGATTAAACTAGTTTCCTAATAAAATGTGAAAGTTCATAACATGCCAAGTGCTACAATACAAATTAGTGAAGAAATTAGAGTTTGATTAATAAGAACAATTTGACTATCACTTTCATTTTCCCAACTAAACAGAATATACAAGACAATTAAGTGAAGAAAAAACACTAAATCCGAATTATGTCATGACCACTAAGATTTGGTGAGAGTGTTTGGTCTTAATTTCTTTCTTAACAAATTAAGTGGTTGGACTTGGCCATTGAGTTAGTTGGTGAGATTTCGACAACTCAAACTTTCTGCCCATATAAAAAAATCAAATCCACCTCGTAGAGTTTACACAATACACATCCGTCGGTTGTGGATTCCACAACTAAAGAACATGTAAATAGCAAACTGCCTCTGTGTTTCTAAGGATATGTTATTTACCCTATTGTGTTTGATAATAACAAGAATGAGCCATAGAAGCTCTACTGAAATGAGAAAGAACTGATATGCAGAGGTTCAGGTTCATTCTTGTAGTTCTTAAGACTCAAGAAAATAGGTTTTGCATTATGGAGTATCGTTTTACTAGAGTATTCGTTTAAGAGTACATTTCGTGGTTCTTTACTGCCAAGTAAAAGTGGTAAGCTCTAACGAACACATGAGGACTCTTACCCAAGGAAGTTGTTCGAAGAACAGAGGGATCCGAATGCTCCGTCTTAAAGGAGCCTCAAAGGTATAGTACTCTTTATTCGTTTAAACTCGCTTGATCCATTCATTAATTTTATGAAGCTTCGGTCTAAGTTCAACTTGATTGAAAGGTAGAATGAATAAGGTAGCAAAGTTCACATAAGCGAGATAGTATAAGCTATTGTTAGGGATTGCAATTGTACCAACTGCAGTTCCAGATGTGCATTCAATTGGTTAGGGAATCAGCTTCTTCTCAATATTACTACTTGATCAGGGTTCTAGCTATACATCATGGAGCAGGATGGGGATTAGTGTATACTACTGTACTGTATCCAACCTGGCTGAGAGCTTCCACACATAAAAGGCTAAAACATTTGAACTCCTCCCAAAATTTCTACAGTGAAGCGCCACCGCGCACACTCCACCCCATGCACCACCCAAGTCCCAACACACACTATCAAGACATTTAGGATTATAATAAGTAGGTTCAACCGTTCAAGTTGATTCAGAAACAAAAACTTCTCTATGATCAACAGAAGTTCATTGCAACTATTCCTAATGCTATATCATATTAGAAGGCAGGAGTTAAAAGAGTGGTCAAGTGGTAAAGGTGGAGTAGCATGGAGAGGTCGGGTCATATCAGAAGGCAACATAGAAATTCATATGTAAACACTACATGCACACACTAGGAACGTATACTCTAGTCTGCAGCCCCATCCCGGCCTATTCAAGTTTAATACCGGGCAACATGGATGATCTAAAAGTTCAGCAAAAGCGTAGAAACTTGGCTAGAGTCTATAATTGCTAATGCTAGGCAACAAGAGCGGTCATACAACACAACATAATAAAGGAACAAGATTTCAAATACAGAATTGTGTCTATAAGTACCACATATTTAGCAGAATACAGTTGTTGATGATTTATACATCCATACATGCTAAAGTTTAAACATGATATTTAAAGATAGGATTTACTGTGCCAAAGCACTGGTGTTGTAAACAAGAAGAGCACCTCCAGCAAGAATACCAGCCAGGGTCACTGCCCATATGGCTAGCCCTGTCACACCCCCAGCGTAAACATCACCGGTTGGAGCCCATTCGTCCTCGTTATAGATTGGGCTACAAATCATCAACAGTTATAACAGTCAGTATTAGTTAAGGTTGTGATCCAGTAATCGCCATAAGTAGTACAGTAATAAGTATAAATCTGATCACCTGTATCCATCAACATTAGCACCATACTTGTCAACGTATTGGTAGACACCCTTTCCCTGTATATCAACAAATCCCAATAAGACGACAATAACTAGGGTTGATACTATCCAATTCCAAGGAACATCTATACTCTATAGTCATGCAAAGACATTTCATGCAATCACTGCTCTTCAATATGTAACTTATTCTACTAGACTACTACTATAAGATACATGTATGGTAGCTATATGAAGTAAAATACATAATTGAAAAATATATAATCATATAACGAATTACCTTGGGCTTCCTGCCGGAGGCATCAAGTCCACCCCTCAAGTCCATGCCACCGCCAGTACCGTAAGGCGTGTCAGTCTTGATCTTCTTGACACCACTGGCGACAACCCTGAAAGGGGTTGCTTTGCCTAGTGACGGAAGCCCCTTGGCGGCGAATTTCTCCAATGGAGAGGGTTTTAGGCTCAGCGAGCTCATCATAGTGGTTGCCATCTCAATGGATTTCTGTCTTCAAACACAATGGTTTCTGTGCTATGAGTGTAATTTAATGAGCTACAGGGTGATGATATTACTCTGCACGAATTGGTGTGATTTCTATTCTTACACGTGGCACTGGTTCTGTGGCTTAGGTCTGGATATGGTGTGGCAATATTATCAACGGGCAAGTAACTCTTCTAACCAGTTGTGCTTAAGGTACACAAGTTTCAGGGCCTACATATCCTAGTTAGGGACACCTGGTGATCACCCATTGGCTACATGGATACACATACAATCCAGGATAATGTAATTTAATTTATTTCTAAATAAACTACAAGTCTATAACAGAAATTAACAATATACTTTCTACTTCAGATATAAGTCTGTTCTGCAGAATTTTTTTTCAAATTGCAACCCAGTGAAGACTCAGAAATGTCATCACTCGCTTTCATGAAGACATTTCTCCTTCAGAGAGGCCATATTCTAAGTAATTAGCTATTGAGAATGTAGATAACAGGAATTCAGTTATTGTATACTAGATTAATCATACTCTGGAATCTTGATCATTGTTTACATGGTGCTATGAAGTCTGACAAACTTTGCGGCTGCTGCAATGCCGCTGGTTATTGCACCTTCAACACTTGGACTCACGCAGAAGTCCCCGCAAATAGCTAATCTCTTTTTCTCAACCCACATGCATTTCTCCTCTCCCGCAATGCTGGCAGCTGGAAAGGCACTACCCCTGAAACACATTCAGATCAAAGCTTAATTTCCCTGAACATTAAGAGGGATGGTAACATAAGCTCCACCACATGAAACTAAGAAATGCAAACTAAACTTCCATATTATCCGCAAAATGTCAAAGAAATGTACCAAACCGGATTAACCAGAGGTGAATCACGAGAAAGACTACTGCTATCAAGTAAAGCATTTGAGCACAAAGCGTCCCACAACCACCAATGTCCCTTGGCTCTCTAAACCAGTAGACAACTAAACTAAGTCTTCATATACCAAGTGTGCTTCTATCGATATTTTGTGCATGCAATCGATGAGAGTAAGAAGTTAAAAGCTCATAACATTTATTTGAGGTGAATCCCCCATATGACTACCTTAAAACTAAATTAAAACCAAAAATATTGCATCAGTGACAAAGGAGCTTCATGAATTCACATTATTATCTTCCAAACTGTTACGGAAAGGGAAAGGTTTGGAATTTTGGATTTTTATTTTCAATTATCTGTCTTATGCCAAATAACCACAAAGAAAAAATAAACAAATAATAAAAAAAAATTAATCGTGTTTCTTTTTTTAAAGAAGAAGAAAGTAAAAAAGAAGGTTGCCAATCTGAGAGCATGTGAGCAGTACCATCTATGAGCTTTCTTGAAAAATGGCAGAGAGATGTCGAGCCCAGTGCTTTGGAATTCTTGGAATAGATCATCAGCTACTTTTGTCAATAATGCACCAGAAGGCTTCTGCAATCCTGTTTGGGAGATGATAGCTGCCGCATATTCTGGAGTGGAATGTAGCACCCAGCGTTCGCTTAACAAGAAAGGAGAAAAATATGTATTTTAAACTTTTAATACGTCTTTTCTTTTAACCACAACTCTCAGAATTGATACTGTAGCACTGCAAACATAGAACAAACCTAGAGGTTGACCGCCCTGGCTTGCTGCTTTCACAAAAGGCCCGGCTCAAAAGGTTGGAATTCTTGAATGAAAAACCTTTTTTAGGTACCTGAACCATGGGAAAGAGAGACGACAAAATTCTTCAACAGGAACCAGGACTTCAAACAAAGATCATTGCATGTGCTCTTAAAATGAATAAAACAAATCAAGCATGATTTCCCTTCAGATTAACAGAAAAGTTTTGCTGGTTATGTGATCAAAACAAAAGGCTAAAAGGGTGAAAAACTAGCAACATAGTAAATTTCCCTAGAAACATTTTAATTACCGAACAAAGAGACAGTTTAAGATGAAAACAAAAGGAGTAGTAACACTTACTGATGATAGAGGCTGTTCAAATGCCAACATCAGAGCAAAACATGGAGAAACCGGAATTTCTTTCGTTTGCAATGCTATGTCGTTTACCATATTTATATCTACATAAAAGAGCACAAATTAATAGGAGCTACAAGCCTACAAGCAGTAGCTTGACCTCTCTCACAGATATAAAATCACAAGTCAGTAATGACAAGATAATATATGTTGCACAATGGCTAGTTGACTGTGTAAATCCCATCCAAGAATACAGTTAACATTGGCATCTTTAGCTCAAGTCAAGAGTAAGTGGAGTGAAAAATATTGTTTGTGTGCCAATTGAAGTAATTCTTTTGTTACATCACATATGGCTGGAGCCTAGAAGTAAAATGTATAGGAAGCTGTCAAATTGGAATGCAGTATCCATCAGATAAGAAGCACAAAACAGGTATTTGAACTGGGGATGACATTGTACGTGTATCACTGTATCTCATTCACGATATGATCACAAAAATCAATTGACATCAATATCTATCATACCTGTCATCTACCGAGAATGAGATAATAGCAGAAATGTGCAAGAACCAAAAATCGACACTGTCGGGAATCATCAATTCTGTTGAAGTTATCTATTTCAAGCTAATGACAAAAAAATGAATGATATCAAGAATCATCACTTTATTTGGTAACATATATGAAAGCTAAAAGCCTGTGGTAACAGAGAGATCCAGAAGCTAAGCGTGGTGTATGCATAAGCATATTCTGTACCTTGGGGAAGTTCAGTAGAGGTTTCATAAGAAGTTGAATCAAACTTTGAAAATATGCTACGTGTATCCATACTATGCACCAGGTCTGAGAAGGTGTCATCCTAACATATAGCATCTTAGGAGCTAGACTTAAACCGCAAAACATATTAAAGATGTATTTGATCTCTAAATGACTTTTCAGTCAGATTCTGCTCAGAATAGAGATTATGGCAGCGAATGTGTCACTGTGATACCAAGTTCCGGAATATCATCAACAAACATCGAACATATATTTCAAAAAGAAATGTGAACCAAAAGAAGATTAGATTGGACGAGCAAATCATGCACGTGATTCGTGTAACAACAAAATTAAAAAATCCTTCTGCATCCTCAGAATTTCATTTTATCCATACTTATCCTACAGGAACATAGGCATTTAGTTCTATAGCTTGCTTGATGGTAGAAGTAAACTAACAAGATAACTAGTACTTCATGAAAGCAGAGTACCCACGAATAAGAGCGGCTTGGCTACGGCATCGATATACTTTAATTATGCATGGTATGAAGATCCAAGTACTGCCTACTTTTTTATATTGTTTCAAATGGGTACAGGATCAAAAGAATTTCTATATCCACCCCTCTGCCCACCTATAAATACTTGGCTAAAGACACAAGTCGGAGAAAGCACATATGTGATAGTGATACAACAAAAACTGAATGTTTTCCTACCAATTGGCGGTGTCTTTCCTGTGGCAGTTGCAAATCTGGGGGAATATGTGTTCTTGTCAGATGCCACAACTCCGTTAAAACGGCCAACATCTTGTCCATCTAAACTCGTTAAGGACCATAAAGCATCATCCTCGGACCAATCCGTATGTCCAATACCAAGCCCAAACCTGCTCTCCACTCCTACACAAGAAAAAGACACTCACAGAGTGAACTGAGAATCAGAGAATTTAAGCATGACTGACATACCAGGTTCATTGCATAAAGCTCGGCAGATAGAGTTCATTCCAGGAACACCCACATATTTCTTGCTTACTCCTTCCTGAATTAATCCAT
>JAQRGC012292851.1:0-10001 GCA_028659135.1 Plantago lanceolata
GAAATTGGGCCACAGTAAGGAAAGGAAGATTCGGTAAAAAATATTGAATCTCATCGATGAGTGCACGGGGCGTAGTAGGGGATTTCCCCGACTACGCCCCAGCCATCCCCGGAAATCCCAGGGAAGGCGCTGGCGTAGTAGAGGAAAACCCTCTACTACGCCAACCCCTGGCGTAGTAGAGGAAATCCTCTACTACGCCAGGCTGGGCCTAGTGTAGGAGTTTGGTGGGCGAAAGCCCCACCTTTTCTTCGGTTCTTCGATTCTTCGTCATTTCTTGATATTTTCTTCAAAAGTCTTCCCGAGGCACAAATTCCCAAGATGCAAAGTGTCCACGATCATACGTACAAGCTCCATGTTGTCTCCAAATCATCGCAACGCCATGGAATCACAACGAACTATTGAAAACGCTCCAAAACTCGTCGTTTCTCGCAAGATCACCTGAAATGCAAATAAACTTAACGTGAATCTATTCTAACAATACGCATATGAAAACGAACCTAAAAACATGCAAAAGACGACTACTAAGTCCAAGAAAATAGTGCGAAAAGCACTATCATCAATCAACAAGGTAGCAAAGTCAACCTACCCTGTCACATAGATTTTCACTTGACTATCACCACTTGCTGAAAGGTCAATGCTTTCATGAGCAAGAGTCAAATTCCTTCAGTAACCTATTGCACAATTTACTTGAGTCTTTAGTCTTCGTGGTGTATGCTTGGCAAAACGAACTGATAAGGTGACTGGTAGCTAATTAGGTGACTGAAAAATTATAAGGTAGCTGGTAGCTGATCAGTCACCTTATTTTTTAATAAGCTTCATAGAGTAGCTTCTCAAATCGGTAACCTTGTTGACATTCACCAAACAGACTTATTTTCAAATAAGGTGACGCCAAACATACACGTAGTCTTCTTCTGCTAAGTCACTAGGTAACTCAATAAATTGTTTATACAACAAATACATCATCAGTAACCTAATACAAATTCTAGGAATTAAAACTAATAGTCCTGCTGAAACTTTCCTCTTGTACGTCTGTCCTTCTAACAATTTTCCTATGGACTTAAGAGTACAAATTTCTGGACTAAACCTAATTTAGTCTTAATGGAAATTGCTCATCAAAATTACAATTTTCCTAACAAGATGGAAATAAAAAATCGGGTGATTCAGGCCGACTCAAAGTACTTGTTAAATTGCATTTCTAAGTCAGACCTTTCAACACCATAGCAGCAAACACTGTTGAATGAATCATCATTAATAAATAAGAACGGCTCATTTGAAAAAAATTCTGCTTCCAGTTCGTGTGTAGGGAGTGCAAGCAAGTAGTCAACACCGTAGCTAAGGAAGCAAGCAAAAAGATCTTTTGGAAATCCACGAGTTTCACCTCATTGTTTTTATTTTGTTTGTGATATTTGTCCCTCGTGGATTAATGATGTATTACAGAACGACTCACAGCCTTTTATTAGGAATTTAGTAAGATAAGTATTGTGATAAGTTGTATGTTTCTTTTGTTTTAAGTGACGAAGTTTATTTAAAAAAAATAAAAATGTAGAGTAGTTAACATTGGTCCCTCCTAATTAGACCCATAATCATCATTTAACCTATAAAACCCTATACACTACTAAATTAAATCCAAATCAAACTTTTTTAACCCTCAATTCAACCCCAATTACTATTCACGTTTTCCACCTCCAGCTAAATTAGGTTTTTCTAAATTAAATCCAAACAACCCGTAATTGTTCCAAAAATTTTATTGCAAATTATCCGACCAATTTAATTCCCAATAATATCACTGAACTGTGTAACTAGAGTTAGGGGTGTATACAGGTGGGTACGTGTGTTTTTTACCAAATATTCAAGCCGACCCACCTATGACGGGTTGGCTAAATTATTAACTGTGGCGGGTGAACATTTTATCTAACCGTCGCGGGCGGGTGACTATTGTTGGCGGGTGATGGCGGGTGGTTTGGCGGGTAGACACATTAAAATAAAAATATGTAAAATAAAAATACATACTCACAAATGTCGAATAATAAGAATAATATATCACAAAATAATAAACAGAAGTCCACAAGTCTTTAAAGTGTCAAGTAAATTCGATACTCAGTAGTACATATATAACTAAAATCTTAAGAATTTCCAATTATAAGTAGCTTGAACGAGTAGTCACTCCAATATAATAAAGAACATAGATCATGTTATGCTGAGTTGTTCCCAATAAAACAATTACTTCTACACGGTATATTGTGGATGCAATCCCCATCAATTTTTAATATAAAAGTCCTATAACTGTAGCATGCTAATTCATGATATATTGAGTGTTAAGTGTTCAATATATTAATATAACTATAAAATTATTAGTACTGATGGTGTATAAATATCACCAGACGAATTAGAGGACGCTCTGTGAGAAAAAGACTAAGTACAGAGCCCCTGACCCCGAACACCACTACATCACGAGTCTGGCAGTCGTGCCATCAAGAGCCGACCTGGACTTGTGTATGAGAAGAAAAGAATGACATGAGTGTGGGACTCGTGTAACATAACGAAAGGAGTTACACGACTCCCGTACCTACGAGCCAGAGTCACAAAGGTCTGCAAGAAGGGATACTTCCAATGACGTGTCTTCCACGAGTATGGTACTAGGGGGCCAGACTGGTAACCAAGCCTCTTGATGGACTTGCTAAAGGGCCAGATCCATGCTTGTTGGGCCAGAATTCCAATAAGATCCCATGGATCTTGTCCTTTAGCTTGGCTTAATCTAAAACGGACACTTGGCGATCATCCAACTCCTACCTCTATAAATAGGCTCATCTAGCCTCATTTATGGACAAGCCATCACAACTCAAGAGAGCTCTCAAGTAAGCTCCAACTCCTCCACTCTTATACTTGGGATAAACTCCCAACAAGTAAAGTCTAAGTCCGTCTTGACAACTTTGGCAAGACGGGTAAAAGTAGACTCACCCCCTCCTATTCCAAGTGCGCAGGTACTTAGCATATGAGCCTCAAGAAGTGAAGTGAAGAAGAGGATTGCATACCCCTACAATTTTCAATCAATATAGAAGAAATCCCAAGCGCGCGACCTAAGTGCGAATCAACAAAAAGGCCCCGCATCATTGGCGCCCACCGTGGGGCAGATTCTCTGAAAGGAAATCTCAATCCCCATACTCGTGATGCCTCCGAAACGCGTACCCAAAGCTGCAGGTCGTAAGAAACAGAGGGAATGTGCCACCACGAGTAACATGGAAAGCAAACCTCCATTTGGCATTGATGCGGATAACCACACAGTTGCGACTCCAGTCCCCAGCCCCTCACGAGCCTCACGCTTGAGGGACACAAAGCGGAGCGGGGAGTCGTAGAATAGATCCGAGTCCCGTGTCAGGACCGCATCATGAGCCACGTCTGACCGCCACTCTAACAGGGAGACCAGTCGACACACTACTCGTGATGAGGAAACAACTGTCGAGCGTCTGACTCGCAGACTTCGCGAGCGACAGACAGAGCTCCAACGCGAGCGTGAAGCCCTGGAACAACGAGTGGTGGAATCCAGGCTGAGGCGACAGAATCCATGACCCCCACGGGCCGTGGTACTCAATGACGGAACGAAAGTTGACCTAAATCGTCTCCCTCCCAGGATGAAGGATGAGCAACTCCTGTACTTCTTGGAATTTCTCAATGGTCGTAAGAGGCATGCCACGACCTCGAATCACCCATCCCAGAGACAAAGGTATGATAGCACGAGAGCCAGGGACATGGTGGATATCACGGATTCTAGATCCAGAAGAATGAGCTCGAACAATCGTGGAGACCAAGAGGCTGATAGTCATGGGGAGCCCACGAGGTTCGAGAATTTGGCTAATATACGTCTCGTGACGGAAAGGCTTGGTAGTGATCTCAGAATCAGGCTCAATGCCGAAAGAAATGCAAGGACCACTGGTAACGAAGCTCTTAACCTAGAGCATGATAACCAGGGTGCAGCCCAAACTATCCCACATGCTGCTGTTCTAGTCACGACTGTGGTACCAACCGCGAGTTCGGCACCCGTGGTAGCCCTAGTCACAGAAAATGAGGCTCTCCGAATCATGGAGGAGATGCCCGGGTTATTCACGGATCCCGTCATAGGAAAAAATCTCACCAAGGAAGAAATCTGTGCCCAACAAAAGGCATTGAAGGACCAAGTTGAGGCCCTATCCAAGATAGTGCAAGTGCACGAGAAAGAGATTTTCAATACTCCCAATCCCCTCTCACTTGAAATCCAATCCACGAGGATTGAGAAGACAATTCCCCATTGGAATCCTACTTTGGGAAGAGTTGCCCGGAGAGCCATCTCATACGGTACCAAAGCAAGATGGGTATCTACGGGCACAACAAAGATGTCTTGGCATTGACCTTCCCCACTACATTATTCGATGATTCCATGGAGTGGTGGATCAAATTATCAAGTGGGAGCATCAATTCGTTTGATCAAGCTTGTAAGCTATTTGTTGAGAAGTTTGGCCGCATGAAGCGAAAGAAGAAGTCTATCACTTTGCTCACCGGGACCATCCAAGGCCCTAACGAGTCCCTTAGGGACTTCCTTGGAAGGTTCTGCAAGGTGGCGGAACTAGTAGAGACTCATACCATTGTGAAGAGAGTGGAAATCCTATATGGGAACCTCCTCAATCGCCAGTTGGCCGCTCTCATAGCCACGACACAACCTAGGTCTGAGAAGGAATTCGAGGATATCTGTGACAGATTCATAGACTTGGAGGAATTCAAGAAGTAAACCCCCATCCGGGCTGGGGCAGTCGTCCAAAAGGAGAACCCTGCCCCCAAGGTTGAGCCTCCAAGGCCCAAACCAAAGTATGAGCAAAGATATGACGGAATTCCTAGGCCACCAAAGGCTCCGGGATTTACCGAGTTCACCGAGTTGAACAAGCCAAGGTCCGAGATCCTCTCAATCATGCAGGGTTGCAACATGCCCATCCAGTACCCTCCCAAGATCCCAACGGATCGAGTTCATCCCAACTGCAAGAAGTTTTGCAGCTTTCATAGGAGCAGGGGCCACGATACCAATACATGCTCTAACTTGAAAATAGAAATTGAGAAGAATGTGAAAAGTGGCAAGCTGTTGGAACACGTAGCCAATACGACTCCTAGTGCCACTCAAGTTCAGTTGCCTCCAGCCCCAGTAGGAGAGCCTGCTCCTCCTGCACACCTCGATCCCGTGCATCCTGAGGCACAGGATGAGCTACCTGAAGGGCTAGATCCCAATAATGTCAACAACATCCCATACTGTGGCCACATCAATACCATTTGGGGAGGCCCGGCAGGAGGAAGCACTAGGAAGGCCCGAGAGAGGACGGCGCAACACATCCTATGCATGGACAAGTCTTATGGCCCCCTCGTACCCGAAGGCACCAACAAAATACATTTTGATGAGAGTGAGATCCCAGCCCCTTGTGATGGAGGAGGTGAAGTCATAGATCCCGACCTTCCCTTGGTGGTTACAATCGATATTGCGGCCTTCACGGTTTCTAAAGTCTTGATTGATACCGGGTGCTCTTGCAACATCATCTTCGTCGACACTCTAGCCAAGATGGCGGTTAGCACCAAAGGCATCCTCCCAGTTAAAGGTGCACTCAAAGGATTTGGTGGAGGACCGGTGAAACCCATTGGGGCCTTGCACTTAGAGGTACCCATGGGCGAAGCCCCCAAGAGAGCCACACACTTGCTCATGTTCATAGTGGTGGACATACCATTTGAATATTGTGTGCTCTTTGGTCGCCCGGGGATAAACCAGTTCAGGGCTATACCATCTACCTTCCATAACAAAATGAAGTTCCCTACCCCCCAAGCTGTAGGAGAAGTCATTGGAGATAGGAAAACCGCTTGGAAGTGCTACTCTATGTCCACTAGACATTGCAATAAGGAACCCGAGGGTGAGCTCATGGTCTTGAGCCACATGGGGGGGACTCCCCGATGTTCTTATGATGGAGAACGGAGAGCCCCAACCCAAAGAACATGAAGAATACCAAGTCATTTCGGAGATACCTTGTGCTCCTACTCCCACTAGGCGCCGCCTCCAAGAAGAGCGCCTAGAGCCCCGAGAGGCCATACGAGAGGTCCATATCATCGAGGGATGCCCGAAGAAGGTGGCGCGAATAGGGAGCGAGATGTCCTAAGAGGTGGAACTCAAGCTTGTTGAATTCCTCAAAACTAACGCGGATGTCTTCGCTTGGGGCACGGAGGACCTAAAAGGAATTGACCCAAGAGTGGCGGTACATCGCCTCAAGGTAGACCCCAAGGTCACGCATTTGAGACAAAGGAAGCGAAATTTTTTTGCGCCGCAGACAATGAGATCATAGCCGAGGAGGTCTCACGCTTACTCAAGGAGGGGCACATCAAAGAAGTTAGATACTCAAATTGGCTTTGCAATGTGGTGCTAGTACAAAAGGCAATGGGCAAGTGGAGGATGTGCAATGACTTCACTCGCCTCAACAAGCATTGCCCTAAGGATCCGTACCCCCTTCCTATAATTGACTTGTTGGTAGACTCTACCGCGGGATGCGCCCTACTTAGCTTCCTTGATGCATATCAAGGTTTCTACCAAATTCGCATGGCTACGGAAGATGTGGAGAAGACCGCGTTCTTCGCCAATGGATCCGTCTATTGCTTCAATGTCATGCCTTTCGGCTTGAAGAATGCGTGAGCCACTTACCAAAGGCTCATGAACAAGATGTTTGCCGAAGAACTAGGCAAGACCATGGAGGTCTATGTTGATGATGTGCTCATCAAGAGCAAGGAGGAGGACCAACACATAGCACATCTCACCAAATGTTTCACTATCTTGCGAAAGTTCGGAGTGAAGCTCAACCCGGCCAAATGCACCTTTGGTGTGAAAGGGGGAAAGTTTCTAGGATACATGGTGACCGAGAGAGGGATTGAAGCAAACCCGGAAAAGATAAGGGCCATACAAGAATTGCCACACCCCACTAACCTCCATGAGGTGCAACAATTGGTTGGTAAGGTGGTAGCCCTTAGTCGATTCATTTCAAGGTCGGCGGAAAAGAACTTGCCTTTCTTCAAGGAACTTAAGAAGACGTATGTCATTACTTGGGGCAAAGAAGACCAAGTAGCTTTTGAAGAATTGAATGATTACTTGCAAAATCCCCCTCTCCTTGCCAAGCCCGAATTCGGGGAGCCACTATACCACTACTTGGCTATCTCCGATCTCACCATAAGCTCGATCCTAGTAAAGATCAAGGCCAATGAAAGTCTTCCGGTTTACTACTTGAGCAAGGCTCTATCCCTTGCGGAGACTAGATACTTGGAAATTTGAGAAGTATGATTTCACACTTATCCACACCATGAGGAAGCTTAAGCCTTACTTTGGGGCACATAAGGTCGTTGTGCTTACAAGCCAACCCTTGAAGCAAGTCCTAGGAAAGCCGGAGACCTCCGGAAGAATGGCGAAATGGGCTATAGAACTCACGGAGTTCGACATTGAATTCCAAGGTCCAACCTCTAAGAAGGCCCAAGTATTGGCAGATTTCCTAGCCACATACCCTTTGGACTCCCAAGATCCATCCCCTGATCTCGCCTGGGAGCACCCCGAATTGCATGCCAAGAGCCACGACACCTTGGAAGGTCCAGTTGATATGGTAATAGATGAAGAAATTGGGGCGGCACCCAAGGGAATAATCGGAGTACTAGACAAGGATGTAGACATATTCTTGCTCGATGAGCCCAAGAAAGCTGGAGCCACAGCCTTAGAGAAAAGAAAACTCCCTAGTGCCACACTAGGAGAGGAGGAAGAGCCTAGCCCAAAAGGAGAGAACTCATAGACTATAGATAGGTGTGGGAGCTACAGGTCGATGGATCCGCAACTGGGAGGTCCGCCGGGATTGGAGTTTATCTCATCAGTCCCTCCGGAGCAATCCTTCAGTATGCCATCACTTTGGACTTCAAGGCCACCAACAACGAGGCGGAATATGAGGCCCTTCTTGCGGGTATGAAAATGGCCAAGGCATTGAACGTCAAGAAGCTGCACTCTTCTACAGATTCACAACTTGTAGCATCCCACTACTCCGGAGCTTTTGCTACCAAGAAGGCGTCCATGGTTGAATACTTGGCTGTCTTGAAGAAAGAGGCCGAAGGCTTTGAAGAGTTCCAACTCGCAAAGCTTCCTAGAGAACAAAATGAAAAGGCGATGCCTTAGCACGATTTGCATCCGCTTCTGGGGCCCTAGACACCCGAGGTGTGATCCTCATGAACGTAGATGTCCCGTTCCTGCTCTCTAGTAAGAACCAAGTGTTGAGAATTTATGAAGATGCTTCGTGGATGGAAGATCTTGTAGCCTACTTGGCCCTGGGCATCTTGCCCAAGATTCGGTGAAAGCTAGGAGGGTCCAATACCGCTCCTACCGGTACTATCTCAGAGGCTTCGACCTCTACAAGCGTTCTTTTGGAGAAGTGGACTTGAGATGCGTTCCTCCTAGCGAAGTCCAAGCCATACTTGATGAAGTCCATGCTGGAAGCTGCGACAACCATTTTGGGGGCCGCTCTTTGGCCATGAAAGTCTGGAGACAAGGATACTATTGGACATCACTAGCCAAGGATGCGATGCTCACAACTAAGAGATGCGTTGAGTGCCAGAAGCATGCTAATATCCCTCACCAACCCACGACCCCAATGATCCCGATACCCATCACTTGCCCCTTTGATCAGTGGGGGTTGGATATTGTTGGCCCATTTCCTACCGGCACTGGCCAGAAGAAGTTCATCATAGTCGTCGTGGAATACTACTCTAAGTGGGTTGAGGCAGAAGCTGTGAGCACGATCACTGAAAAGAGAGTCATGGCCTTCATATGGCGTAATATTGTGTGTCGCTTTGGGCTCCCACGCGTGCTCATTTCAGATAATGGCACCCAGTTCCCCGGGCATAAACTTAGAGTGGTGCAAGATGAGAAAGATTGAGCAAAGGTTCACAAGTGTTGGCCACCCCCAAGCCAATGGCATGACTGAAGTCACGAACCGTGCTATTGTCAGAATGTTGGAAAGGCGTGTCGCCGAGCACAAGAGAGATTGGGTTGAGGAGTTAGATGGATTCCTTTGAACTTATCGCACTATTTTCAAGGTTGCCACTTGGGAGACCCCCTTCAACTTGGTATATGGGTCAGAAGCGGTAATCCCAGTTGAAACCGTGCTAGAGACCATGAGGATCCAAGGATACCAACCCAAAGACAACCACACCTCCAGAACCTTTGATCTGGACATGCTTGATGGGATCTGTACTGAAGCCCTAGCCAACATCTTGAGGTACCAAGCCATTGTCACCCGAGCCAACAACAAGAATGTGAAGACCCGCGAGTTTTAAGTCGGGGATCTTGTTTTGAGGAAGAGAGATATTCTGAACAATGTTGGAAAAATGGGAGACAATTGGGAAGGCCCCTACAAGATCATAGCTACAAGATCCAATGGAAGCTATGAGCTAGAGGATGGAACTCCAAGAACTTGATCAAGTTTTATGCTTGAGTAACCCCACTAGGAACTAGTGTTTTGAGGATAAAATGTTTTGAAGTGTTACTTCATTTGGGACCTCGACCTTAGAGTCCCGGTGATCTGTAATTGGTCTTGAAGCCCCCAGTTTTACTTGAAGCTGCTTATCAATACAACGACTTTTGGAAAAACATTGAGTTATTTTGAGAGCAACCAAGGTGAAACTTCTAGGTGTTCAAATACACCTTGATGACACCGGGGTGGCTGATCGACTAGGCAGTACGTTCATAAAGCCAACATACTTAGCCTATTTCGATCCACAAAAGGCAACTGCATAGCTCCATCTCTTGACTTACAAGTCTATTACCATCCACGAGGATGGGGGACGTATGGCCAGCAGATTGTGGAATCAACTTGCTTATGACCATATCGATCCAACAAAAGAGAGGCACGCAGACCTATCAAGGATTACATTCCTCAAGAATGAGCCTCGTATATAATCATAGTAGAATAGGTACGATTTGTGTG
>JAQRGC012292883.1:0-11227 GCA_028659135.1 Plantago lanceolata
TGTATTTACATATAGGGGTTTGATATCGAGGACTTCCCTGGGTTTATGATGGGATTAACCCCTATAGCCCCACTTGCAGCCCATTGCAGCAAATCATGGGGTTACGATTCTCCCGAGAGCAAACCAGAGTATTACGACGGCCTCGCTAACTTGGCTGTTGGCTGGTACAACAAACTTAATGTATGTATGTTATACTTGTTCATGACAACTCTATCCTTCCTTACCTTCCTATTTGTTTGAATTGTAAATTTCTAAACCTTTTTTATGTTTGTTTGTGCAGGATACTGCTTATGAGGATGCCAAGTTTGTGAAAGTGAACTTGACCACGGGTTGTTACATGTTTTACTATCTCACCTTCACGGCTGTCGATCCCAAATCTCGTAGAAGTGAGGACGGTTCCGATGTTGGTGGAACTGACGATGCTTCTGGTGGTACTCGGCATACCTTTCAGACCAAAATTGAGCATGGTGTTGTTGACCGGCGCAAACCAAAAGTTTTGTTCTGCAATATCAAAGAGTAGGGAAAACTGCCGTTTTGGTCCTCTAACTAATCGTCCCAAATTTTTTTGGTAACAATTGATTTTTACTTTGCGTTTTCTTGGCTCATGATGTTTGAGTGAGGGAAAAATGAATCAATTTTACTCTATGTTTTGGACGACCTTCTTCATCATCTGTCTGTGGCACCTTATATGCATAGAACATTTTTAGCCCACATCCAATGTGGAAGCTTAGCTCGGAGATGAGGCACATTCTCGTCCATTGAACCAGACCGAATAAAGATGCACCAATAGAATCATTTGCCTCCACATCCCCACTGGTAATCGATAACGATTAGAACTGGGCGGTTCTTGGCATTGGCGGTTTCATTTGGTGAAATAGGGGAACCGAAACTGGGAACCAGCCAGCTGTTTCAGAATTTATTTATTTTTTAAATGAGGTGTGTGGTAATTTTTAAAAACGATAATGTAGTAAAAAGTTAATAAGGGCGTTTAAGAGAATTGATTGGGACGGATGAATATGCAAATGGTCCCTATACTATGTATTTGTTTGACAAAACGAACTGATAAGGAAGTTGGGTCACCTTATTTTATCAAATCAGCCGTCTGATTAGTCACCTTATTGGCATTTACTAAGTGTATGTTTGGCAAAACGAATTGATAAGGTGACTGGTAGCTGATAAGGTGACTGAAAAGTGAAAATTGATAAGGTAGTTGATAGTTGATCAGTCACCTTATTTTTTTAATAAGCTTCATATAGTAGCTTTTCAAATCAGTCACCTTATTTGTCACCTTATTGGCATTCACCAAACAGACTTATTTTCAAATAAGGTGAAATCAACTGAGAAGGTGACGCCAAACATACACTAAACAGAAACTGATAAGGAAGCTGGGTCATCGTATATTATCAAATCAGCCGTATGATTAGTCACCTTATTTGTATTTACTAAATAGACTTATTGTAGTCAATGAATCAAATAAGTTAAATAAGTTGAAAATTGAAATCACCTGATAATGTGACTAATAAAGCGACGACAAACAAACACTATGGATACGGACTCCAATCGAAAATTAAAAGGAGGAACATGTTGGGCCCAAAACTGAACCGACTGTAAGCTGCTTGGTTGTTTATTGAGGCCCATTAGTAGGATTAACATTTGGCCCGCCCAGTAATTTATTATATTCGATTTTGAGAAGGGAAAAGAAAGAGAAATCATATAAATTAGGGTTCTCTCTCTCGCCAGAATTCACCAAGAAAGTCGATATGAAAGGTACCGATCAAGACGAACAGAAAGTTTCTATGGTAGGTGCCGATCCAGAGTCCACCGCTGAGCAGAAAGGCGCTATTGTAGGTGCCGATCCAGAGTTTCCCTATGTAGGCTCCAAGCGTAAAGCCGGTGACCTAGAGGATCCAACTATCGATGATGAGGAAGAAGAAAAGGAAGAGGTGTCTGGTGAAGAAGAAGAAGAAGAAGAAGAAGAAGAAGAAGAAGAAGAAGAGGAGGAGGAGGAGGAGGAGGAGGAGGAGGAGGAAGAGGAGGAGGAAGAGGAGGAGGAGGAGGAGGAAGAAGAAGAGGAGGAGGAAGAAGAAGAGTCTGAGTCTGATGAAGAAGATTGCGGTTGTGGTGTGGGTAAGTTATATGAGTGCACAAATGAAGAGTTCTTGGAGTACTTCAATGCTGAAGGTGATGCAAAAGAAGCTTATAGGAACCGTCTTATCAATGACATTTTTCCTGTGCTCCGCGAGTATCTCAAGCAACTTTATCACAGCGGGGTATGTATGTTTCTCTTGCTTCTTTAATGGTTACTATTATGCAGTTAAATATTTTATTTTTTTATTTTGTCAATTTGGTTATGACTCCAACTTTTGATATGCATATTTTTCTTGTATATTTGCATTCAGGGATTTGATATCGACGTATTTCCTGGGTTTCTGATGGGATTAACCACTATAGCCCCACTTGAAGCCCATAACAGCGGTTACGCTGAAAGCCCAGAGTATTTCGAATGTCTGGCTAGGTCTGCTGCTGACAAGTACACGAAAATTAATGTATGTATATCTATTTGTTGTTTTGTTGACCATTCGAGCGCTTTAATATTGATTTGTAAATTTCTAACTCTGTAATCCGTGAGCGGTTTAATATTGATTTGTAAATTTCTAACTGTGTAATCCGTTTTGTGTAGGGTACTGCTTATGAGGATGTCAAGGTGGTGAAAGTGAACATGTCTAATGAGGGCTGTTACCTAACTTACTATCTCACTTTCACTGCTGTCGCTGCTGCTCCAAATTCTAGTGGAAGCGAGGATGGTTCCAGTGGCAGTGATGATGGTGGAACTGGGGAGGCTTCTGGTACATCTCGTAAGACCTTTCAAACCAAAATTTCGCGTTGCGTTATTCCAAGGCGCAAAAGAAAAGTTATGCCCAAACCAAAAGTTAGGTTCTGCAAGCTTAAGGAGGAAACATCAATCTAGATTTTCATAGTTCTATTTGACCTTGGAAACCTGATTACAACCAGTGTAATATTTATTGGCCAGTTAAGAAACAAGTTTGTTCCCGTGTTTTTTGGTTTCTCAAGCGCTGTTAATTTTGCCTGCATTATATTAGTCCATTTCCATTCAGGGTGTTTGTTTATAGGTCTTAGCCTCTGGAACAATAATATGGCTGCTGTAGAATAGAAAGTTTATCAGTAGAAAGAAAATCATTTATAGGATACCTGACTACTTGCTTACAAAGAACATGTTACACAACTGCTTAAGCTTTTAGGTTGCTTGACCGATTCTTTACTTATGTTGAGCTTTTAGTTGGTATATATGTAACATTAGTGGGTTCAATAGAAAGTTTATCAGTAGCAGAAGCTGTTAGGTTGCTTGAGCGATTCTTCACTTATATTGAGCTTCTAGTTGGTATGTATGTGGGTTCAATAGAAAGTTTATCAGTAGAAAGAAAAATCATTTATAAGATGCCTGAATATGTTTTACAAGTGCATTTGCTCCTTTTTGGTTTTCTAGTGTGTTGATGATGGTGGCAGATGACATCATAAGTTTTTGGGTTGCTCGAGCTATTCTTTACTTGGGTTGAGCCTTAGTAGGGTCAACAGGGTTAATATAGTAACAAATCATCTGAAGAAAGTTACGGTCAACAGGGTTAATATAGTAACAAATCATCTGAAGAAAGTTAAGGGGTGTAGTGTTGTCTGATAAAGCTAGATCTACTAATTTTAGCTGTGTTATGCATTTGTTCGTTACCTGTTTGATTTCTTGTGTTTTTTAGGTCTCTGCGTTTATTCCTTAAATTTTAGTTGAAATTACCACACAAGCTTTCAGTGACCTTACAATATTGTAGAGTTGTAGTCATCTTTACAATAGCCAAAATGGATCAAAGTCACAGCCCTTCAACTTTGCCTTTAGGTGAAAATGTTGTATATCAAAATAGTATAAATGAGTTTTATGTGTGTGCATATTTGCATTTAACAACAAATCTGGTTTTATACTGTTCTATTGATCCTCCATCACCCTTGTATTTGACCTTGTAAACCCCATTACAACTGATGCAATATGTATCAACTGGTTGAGGGACAAGGTCGTTCCCGTGTTTTTTGGTTGCATTAGTCCATTCGGGGTGTTGTTTGTTTATACGTCTTAGGTTCCGGAACAATGTATATCGATGTTGTAGTGTAGTAAACCATTTATATTCAATAGAAAGATGTATCAGTAGAAAGAAAATCATTTATAGGATACCTCACCACTTGTTTACAAGGAACCTATTGCACAACTGGATTTGCTCCTTTCTGGTTTTCTCATTTCTGGTGCTGTAATGATTGCATCATTTTCACATTATACTAAGTTTAGGAATAAGTAGGTATGAGTGAGGGAGTGGAATTGCAACTGGAATTGAAGATGCAGTTAGCATTTAGCTAGATGTTTAGTTTTTTAGTTTGTTTACAGGGATTCATGGTGGCTGGACTTGATAATAGGTAAGTGATGGTACTATTGATAAAAGAAGAGCATTGGCCTTGTATTGAAATTGCCCCATGTTAAGTGAATGTGGGTGATATGTCCTTCATTAGATTAACAGTGTTCTAGAATTATGATTGGAATTGCCCACCTTAATCTTAAGCAAAGTTCTAGTTCTAGGGTAACCTTACAGTGCCGCAAACGTACAATGATAAAGATGCATGCGTGTAGGCATAAATGTAATGATATAAAATATGGACACTCTTTATGAAATACATCTCAATAGAAAATAAATCTTACCTCGGCAACCAACTGTACGTATTCTTTCACTGGAGGACCCCTAATTGCAATTCCATCTACCCTAGAGAGAGTCATCACCTCATGAACAAAACCATGTGGATTAGCTTATGCATGCATCGAGGGTACGATCACCAACATATCACTTCGTTTTGCAATATGAGTCTATAAGGGGGAAGTTAATAGTCGTACAAGCTTAATACATATACCAACAGAAAGGAAAAGCACCTTGACAAGACCCAAGTTTCAAAAGAATGAACTTACAGAGAGGTGCACAGAACTTATACAGGTGTATGTCTGAAGTAAGCTTACGGTTAAAGGTGCAAAGAACTTATAAACCGTTGCTCATGATTGTGCAATTTGAAAGTGCACTGACATGAGTGATAGTAATAGGTGAGTTCTGATGGATGGGTAAGGATAAAGTCACTCAACTTAGAAACATGTGAATAAAGAGAGAGTGGTATTTTAAGTGCACACATGAGGGGTTTCGTATAGGCGGTAACGGTAGATTGAACTTAAAACACAATTGAGAATGTATTGACACTTTGACAGTAGTGAGAACATGATGTTCTTCATTTATGTATGATGAAATTGCAAATAAAAAACCTCTGAAATTCATTAATGCGAAAATGAAGCTGTTTGAAAAACACAACAATTACTATACATTTGAATGTGCAATTTTATCTGCTTGGGGTAACAAATTTTAGTAACGAAACAACGAATATTATTAGCCCAGTGAGAGGATCCCCCTACGGTCGTGTAAAGGCTGTATAAGATCCAAATTCGTTACCCTGTGTCTGCGTTATGCTACTTGGGTGCTTTTACGGTAGTTTCTTAACTAGTATACCACCAACAATTTCATCGAACATTACAGAAACAGGCACACCTAGTTGGTTTGTTTTATAATGGTACATGAAAACAACGATTTTATATACCTTTCTTCCCAGAAAGCATGATCTACCAAGGCTTCAACCGAATTGTACAACGATCTGATAATTAAAGAAACCCAGCAATTCTAAAATTTAAAACCCAGCTAGAAAAACAATGGAGAAGGGCAGAGAAATTAAGGAAGTCAGGTTGATTCACGTGATTGTTAAAGACATTAAACCCGAATGAGAGTATAAAGTAGCAAAAGCGAAAAAAATTCGGTTTGACTTGGGTGTTTCATGCTGCTCAGCCAGCGTGTTGGCACCAATTTACCCAAGTTACAAATTACAAACCCATATGAAATAAGCACTAGAAACTCTAATCTTGCACAAAGTTCACGCCATGAGGGTGGCAAAAGAAATGTAGGCAGTCTACGGCCACCCTTGCACGGCCCTTTACCCCAAAGGACTCGCTCCAGCTGTTTTCAATAAGAAAAAACTCTCGACCATTTTCATCTTTGCCCATCTCGAGAACAACAACAGCATGGAGATCCGGGTTCCCGATTTCATCTTTCGTCCAATTGCGCTTTGTGCCACTAGGGGGCTCATATATTTCCTATCAAATCATATTTCAATAATTAATGACTCTAGTTAAAAGGAATAGCATAAAATCAACAAAACATTAAAAAAAAAGGGATATTACCTCGCCCTCGAAATTCTGAAATTCCGGAGTGTTGACAATTGCAGCTGTTAAAGGCCCATTTTCAAGAGCTTTCCTGACTTTGTGCTTTGGAATATCCTCATGACCTGAAATCCTTAGTTTCCAGCACTTTTCCTAAAATTGAATAAAATAATGAAAACGAGATGAGGAGAATACAGGAGGAAATCATGAATAGGTTCCAATTTTAAGAGGTGATCAGAGGAAAATGAATCGTTCTTTCTAGTTAACAAGGACTCGTAGGAGACAAACATGGACAATTCTGTCTAATCATATGGCCTAACTCTTGCTTGGGATAAACAGAATAGAGAAATTTGAGGTCAAATTTGATTCACATAATATCTTTAATTTGGTGAGTGGAAATATGGCTAATCCAACCCACCCCAGACCAGCTATTGAGAGCTGACAGAAGCTTTTAAGGAAACCTTGGGATGTTCGATTCCGGCAGATTCACTGGACAGGCAATGCAAGTGTTTATATGCTTGCAAAATTAAGCTATGGGTTTGAAAGGGGAGGAGGGAAAACAAACACATCTTTTCTTTAAATATGCTTTGCATGTAAATGTTAAAAGAGAATGTAAAAGCTCATCAAGTTGTCATTTTACTAACCAGATTTTTTTTCTTTTTGCAAATACATCTCTGTCCGATGTAAGGCCCATAATCTTCTGTCTTATAAACACCAACATCTTTCAGGAAACGATAGCCCTTCGGGAAAGAACTGTCTCGGCAGTCCCTGCCTGTAGGATCAGCTTTCTTGTCGATTGAACAATCTACCATATGTTGCTCAGCCAAATCCGGAAGGGTTTCTTCTGGATGTTCAATCACATAATATGCTGCCGAGATTTTGCACAGCGCATGAGGAATACAAGACCCTACAAGATATAAATAATACAATACCTGAGCACAATCCAAATTGGAAAATCTTTATTTATGGTGACTACTAATCCTAACATTAAGGATCTGTTTGGTATCCAAATATACTCCAAGCGAGTGCAATGTTAAAATAATAGTTAATATCTAATTCATGGTATAAGATTAAGCTATGACAAAGTTAGATGTTTAGTTTTTGCCTGGTGTTTGGTTGTAGTATGATAACCTATTTTACCTTAGCTGCTAGGAAAGACTTTATGGATACAATAATGCCCTTAAAAGTCCACCCCATCTACCCAGCAATAGCATAAACAAGTAGGAGAAGGGTTACGAATGACTCTGTTCTGCTGAAGGATATATAAAAGGTGCTGCTCATTGAATCATATTTCACTTACTGCATCCTCCTTGGTATTTGATCGGACCCATAACTTTAGCCTTGTCCCACTTCACATTTTTTGGAGCCTTACAGAAAAAAAAAAGAAAAAAAAGGTTAATTGTTAACCAGACCTTTGTTAAAATGGTCAACAAATAATGTTGCACTCTAAGGAGGAGTGCACCACAGCAGATAAGCAAAACATGCTTAAAAAAAATTGTATGCATGCACTATTCACTTTTCATGCCAAGTCTATTGCATTAATTAGGAAGATCTTTTCTTGTAGTAGTATTTCATAGTGCTATTGTATGAATTGATGATTCTACATAAACTAATAGACTGAAGTCTACAAATGATATTAAAATTAAAAGAACGGCTTAATCTTTGTGTTTTTTACCTTAGCATAAAAGGGATGCACTCCCTTCGACTTTTTCCCAACATTCTTTTTCACAGGTACTTTTTTTTTAGGCGGAGTCTTATACTTCTTCGGGGCCATCTGAAACCACATACAATACAAAGGGGTGAGGAAAAACTTCAATAAGTTCAAGAACACAAACATAACTTAATGTACAGTTCAAACAGGATCAAGAAAGAAACATCATGACCAGCATCTCATGTTCAAGCTCCCTAGAGTATATTTACATTATGCAACCCCCAGCCCCCTTGGCAATTTGCCTATGTGCACTTTTTTCTACCATCAATTTACCCATGATATCACATTCTAGCTAAATGTCTAAGAAGTATGCATAAGGTGACTTGAGGATAACTCACATTGAGTTTGAAAATTGAAACTAGATGAAACAAAAACACATAGGCTAGCACAAAGGGACCAAACCAGAAAGGGTGTATGTGGGTTTTTCCTTTACTTTTTAAATGCCCTTAACAAAGTAACAAAATGCACAATAAAATTCCTACAACTTCAGGTCACAGAATACACAACGTCCCAAGCAACAACTTTGATAGTAGCAAACACGGTTAAGAAGCCAAAGATCTAGAGCAGTCCAAATATAAATAGATTTCACAATATACAATCATGTAATCAGTTAAAGCATGTACACCTAACATCAAGAACTGCAATAAATTCACACAAAGAAAGCTGGCTGCATAACATAATTTAATGCACAGTAGAAACAGGATCGATAAAGAAAAGTCGAGCAACCCCAGCCCCCTTTGCAGTTTGCCTATATGCACTTTTTTTTTACCATTAGTTTACACTGATATCACCTTTCTAGTTGTCTAAGAAGTATGCATAAGGTGGCTTTCACAGATAACTCACATTGAGTATGAAACTAGATGAAACAAAAACACATAGGCTAGCACAAAGGGACCAAACCAGAAAGGGTGTGTGTGGGTTTTTCTTTTATTTTTTTAATGCCCTTAACAAAGCCCTAAAACTTCAGGTTACAGGCTACACAACGTCCCAAGCAACAAGTTTGATTGTAGCAAATACAGCTAAGAAGCCAAAATCTAGAGCAGCCCATCCATATACCAATAGATTTCACAATAACCTTGATCAGTTAAAGCATGTACCAACAACAATATGAAAAAACCCACATACAGGACTAGAGAGGTTAAGATTAAGTGAATAAAAGAAAACATACCACAAATTCCTGTAGAAGATTGTCTTGGAATTGGAAAATTAACAACCCTAGTTCTTCAGCCAACAAGAAAATACTAAATAACAATGTTTCTGCTCTATTTCAAGTGGCAGACTGTAATTTAATGGTACTAATGAAGGGTGATATTACACCAACCCCAGTACGTCCTAGTAGGACAAGTTTTGAACAAAAGTATACAGGACTAGAGAGACTAAGATTTAAGTTTAAAAGAGTCTTTTAGTTTAGAAGATTACTAGGACTGATTAAATATAGAAGCCTAGAGAGGTTAAGATTAAGCCGAATGCGTTAATCTTTTAGTTTAAAAAGTCTCTTTGTTACTAGTTTAAAAGAGTACTGATCTATATGATAACTCCATGGGTGATCTGTACAATTTGAATCTAATCCGTCCAACTGAATTGATCAATTTTAATATGGTGCGTACTTGAATCATTTACTTAGGTAGAGACGAAGGGATTGAATCTTATTCACATAATATATTTCCATTTAATTATTGCTTTAGTGGAAGGGGTTGGGTTTGAATCTTATTAAAACAAGCTTAAAATTGCAACAAAGTAAATGGACTCTAGTCACTCTAGAAAGAGTTCTAAAGCAAATGCAAAATTTTGACTCATCCTCGGTTAAGTTTTATTTCACATTTTACATAGTACTAGTATTTCATTTAATGCGGACTAATTTGGTTAGCAAAACTACTATATGTTACATAGGAATCACGTGGAATCCGCCACTATTAGTCCAAGTGAAATTTAGTGCCTAGTGTTTTAAGGAAGGCATTACTTTGTTTGATGTTTGTTTGTGAAAAAAGTTGATGGTGCAGAGCAACAATCTAGAGAGACCCAATTGGAATGTGTAACTATTAATACATGAAGTGGCCATTCACTAAGTAAGAATTGCACGCAAATAAATGCATCAACAACGCAACATTTACACATTTAAGCAACTCCCTAGCTAGTGTTCCAACAAATGAATTGGAGTGCACCTATACTTTGATACTTGAATCGTAGTCAACTGAAGTGCAGTCTGTTAAAAAAAATAAAATTGGTGCAGAGCAACAATGTACGTGACTACTTCAATACCAAGTAAGAATTGTACCAATATAAAGGCAACATATATATCTACACATAAAAATAAAATACGAAAAGTACCTGAAAATCATTCCTCCTCCATTTGACTGACTGTCTCTCTGTCTGTCCGGGCCGGGGTTATTTCATTTTGTTTTTTTATCAAATCTGTTAAGGGAATCAAAATATCACTCGCTCCGTATCAAAACAGACACTAAGTAAGTAAGCGAGTGATATCTTGATTCTCCAACAAGACCTGAGTAACAACAACAAATAACCACTCATGATTACGGCAAATCAGGGAACAGTAGTACGGATATATAAACCGAAACTGTGAAAGAATTAAAAGCAAAAGCAATAAGACAAATTGCACCAGAGCATAGCATAGCATAGGACTTTTTGGGGGGAAGATCAGGGAAGTTAACCCAAAGCCAAAACGGGAAATTCGTCAGAAGCATCAGATATGAGACAGTACTGTAACACATCTTCAGAAACAAAAACAGATCAAAATAGTCACCAATTACAAAACGATTTGCAGTAATTAACGTTAAATTGTACAAAGATTTCAGATCTGGTAACTAAAAGACAATTTGAGATGATTCAGAGGAGTCAAGGGACACAAATTTGGGGATGGATATTAGGGATAGAACAAGAACAAGAAGAGAGAGAAATATTTTTTATGAAAATTATTGCAAAAATATGAAATAAACCGAGCCGACGTGTCTTTTATATATACATCCCGGTCCGGTCCAACCCGAGCTGGTTTTTATAGTTACTAGAGTCAAACGAAACTTCCGCTAGGCATGTGACACTTGACATTGTGACTTAACTTATTGTTCAGTCAAATCGATACTAGTAGCAGACTCATAACATGTAAAGTCATACACTCATACTCTTAAAATCTTAATCATGCACAACCTATCCAGTATCCACAAATCATCAATGTAAAATCAAACTACAGTCTACACATGAATCAT
>JAQRGC012292885.1:0-10068 GCA_028659135.1 Plantago lanceolata
TCCTCCTCTTCCTCCTCCTCCTCCTCCTCCTCCTCCTCCTCCTCTTCTTCTTCTTCTTCTTCTTCTTCTTCTTCTTCTTCTTCTTCACCAGACACCTCTTCCTTTTCTTCTTCCTCATCATCGATAGTTGGATCCTCTAGGTCACCGGCTTTACGCTTGGAGCCTACATAGGGAAACTCTGGATCGGCACCTACAATAGCGCCTTTCTGCTCAGCGGTGGACTCTGGATCGGCACCTACCATAGAAACTTTCTGTTCGTCTTGATCGGTACCTTTCATATCGACTTTCTTGGTGAATTCTGGCGAGAGAGAGAACCCTAATTTATATGATTTCTCTTTCTTTTCCCTTCTCAAAATCGAATATAATAAATTACTGGGCGGGCCAAATGTTAATCCTACTAATGGGCCTCAATAAACAACCAAGCAGCTTACAGTCGGTTCAGTTTTGGGCCCAACATGTTCCTCCTTTTAATTTTCGATTGGAGTCCGTATCCATAGTGTTTGTTTGTCGTCGCTTTATTAGTCACATTATCAGGTGATTTCAATTTTCAACTTATTTAACTTATTTGATTCATTGACTACAATAAGTCTATTTAGTAAATACAAATAAGGTGACTAATCATACGGCTGATTTGATAATATACGATGACCCAGCTTCCTTATCAGTTTCTGTTTAGTGTATGTTTGGCGTCACCTTCTCAGTTGATTTCACCTTATTTGAAAATAAGTCTGTTTGGTGAATGCCAATAAGGTGACAAATAAGGTGACTGATTTGAAAAGCTACTATATGAAGCTTATTAAAAAAATAAGGTGACTGATCAACTATCAACTACCTTATCAATTTTCACTTTTCAGTCACCTTATCAGCTACCAGTCACCTTATCAATTCGTTTTGCCAAACATACACTTAGTAAATGCCAATAAGGTGACTAATCAGACGGCTGATTTGATAAAATAAGGTGACCCAACTTCCTTATCAGTTCGTTTTGTCAAACAAATACATAGTATAGGGACCATTTGCATATTCATCCGTCCCAATCAATTCTCTTAAACGCCCTTATTAACTTTTTACTACATTATCGTTTTTAAAAATTACCACACACCTCATTTAAAAAATAAATAAATTCTGAAACAGCTGGCTGGTTCCCAGTTTCGGTTCCCCTATTTCACCAAATGAAACCGCCAATGCCAAGAACCGCCCAGTTCTAATCGTTATCGATTACCAGTGGGGATGTGGAGGCAAATGATTCTATTGGTGCATCTTTATTCGGTCTGGTTCAATGGACGAGAATGTGCCTCATCTCCGAGCTAAGCTTCCACATTGGATGTGGGCTAAAAATGTTCTATGCATATAAGGTGCCACAGACAGATGATGAAGAAGGTCGTCCAAAACATAGAGTAAAATTGATTCATTTTTCCCTCACTCAAACATCATGAGCCAAGAAAACGCAAAGTAAAAATCAATTGTTACCAAAAAAATTTGGGACGATTAGTTAGAGGACCAAAACGGCAGTTTTCCCTACTCTTTGATATTGCAGAACAAAACTTTTGGTTTGCGCCGGTCAACAACACCATGCTCAATTTTGGTCTGAAAGGTATGCCGAGTACCACCAGAAGCATCGTCAGTTCCACCAACATCGGAACCGTCCTCACTTCTACGAGATTTGGGATCGACAGCCGTGAAGGTGAGATAGTAAAACATGTAACAACCCGTGGTCAAGTTCACTTTCACAAACTTGGCATCCTCATAAGCAGTATCCTGCACAAACAAACATAAAAAAGGTTTAGAAATTTACAATTCAAACAAATAGGAAGGTAAGGAAGGATAGAGTTGTCATGAACAAGTATAACATACATACATTAAGTTTGTTGTACCAGCCAACAGCCAAGTTAGCGAGGCCGTCGTAATACTCTGGTTTGCTCTCGGGAGAATCGTAACCCCATGATTTGCTGCAATGGGCTGCAAGTGGGGCTATAGGGGTTAATCCCATCATAAACCCAGGGAAGTCCTCGATATCAAACCCCTATATGTAAATACAAGAAAAGGATACAAATTAATGGAAAGTTGTGAATCATAAGTTCATAATCCAATTGACAAAAAAACAACAGTATCTAATTGGAAGATAAAAGACTATAAGACCATGCATTCCAGAGTTTACAATGCATCTATTAATGAGCAACAATTCAAAATACTGTTTTTACTTTTTACTAATGCTAATTCGTTTCAGAAACAGAGGGAGTATGCAAATATTGTTCCCGAGTAAGTTGATTTTCCTAAACAATAGAAAAAACTAAAGTCTTAAAAATAAGATTTTTTCTACCTGAGTATTAAAAATCTAATTTTACTATTATTAGGAAAGTCCAACTTTGATGAGATAGAAAAATCAACACACCTTAGTCTAAACTCTAAAGTAGGAGAGTTTAAACTTATGCCAATCTCACTACTGTTCCGTATCCATCCATTTTGTCACAAGGATTTTTCTTCAACTAAAACAAATCATAGTAGTAACCAGTAATATTGTAAAATCAAGCAGAGGAATTAACATAAATCTACATTAACATAGAACAACCATAAACTTGCTTGAAGAAATCAAAGCAAAGAAGAACTCAATACCCGGCTGTCATAAACTTGCTTGAGATACCTGCGGAGCACAGGAAATTTTTCCTTGATAAGACGATTCCTATAAGCTTCTTTTTCATCGCCTTCAGCGTCAAAGTAATCCAAAAAATTTTCATCAGTGCCCTCATATATCTTATCAGCGACAGCAAAACATGGGATATCTTCTTCATCAGACTCCTCTTCCTCCTCAACATCACCGCTCTCCTCTTCCTCTTCACCAGACTCCTCTTCCTCTTCTTCCTCTTCACCATCACTGGTCTCCTCTTCCTCCTCTCCATCACCGGGCTCCTCTCCTTCCTCATCATTAATGGAAGGATCCTCTTGGTCACCGGTTTTATGCTTGGACCCTACATAGGGAAACTCTGGATTGGCACCTATCATAGCGACTTTCTGCTTATCGGTGAACTCTGGATCGGTAGCGACGTAATTTTGTTCATCTTGATCGATACCTTTCATATCGACTTCCTGCATATTGGTGAAGTCTGGATCGGTATCTTTCTTTCCCGTTTTCAATGAGAACAGGGCTTACTAAAAAGAGAGAACAGGGCGGGTTAAATGTTCTTAGTATTGGGCCTATAAATGGGCCTCGAGAAACCACAAAAACCCAGCCATGCATTATAATGAAGATCTGCAATTTCTGATGGGGAACAGGGGAAACAATCAGATAATTTAACAGAAGAAGCATAGTACTAATCCTGAAAAATAGCAAGGAGCTTTATTTACTTGGTTTTGAAAGAAACTAGTTCCACTGGGCAGTGGCGAATCTAGGAAGAAATTTTAGGGGGTCGGCCGCTATAAATTTACTATTTCGATTTAGTCGAATATATATTTTTCTGTAAAATTTTAAAATATGTAATAATATTTTGTGAACTTTTAGGTAGGAAAACAATTAATGTAAAAGATTTAGTTTTTTTGAATTTTATTTGGATCTTTTGTTGGTGTTTTTTGAATTTTTAAGAAGAAAAACCAAAATATAATGGAAAAAAGTTTAAAGAAATTGGAGAGTAATGGGATCGAACCCTGGAAGTCTAGGTTTTCAGAAATTTGAGAGGGGTCGGATGACCACTACACCATACAAATCTTTGTTAATTTATACAACTTTTAGCTTATAACAAATATTTCAGGGGGGTCCACTGGACCCCAGTGGCTTCGCCACTGCCACTGGGGAAGGTTCTTGCTGAAACTACATCAACTGTCTTTTGAGACTGCCAGAAATCTAAGGAATATCCGGCCAGCAGCAAAGCAGAAAATGAAGTCCCCCACATGCCAGGCCAGGAAAACAACGAAAACTATGTATAACTGGTGCGTATAAGAAACAGCTGAAAGTTTCTCCTCCTAACTCCAGGAAGTGATGTAATCCACATCAGTAGACGAGCTAGGAGACTGATCACTACTGGCAAATTGCAATTCCGACATTTTTCCACTCCGTCAGCTGCACAGAACAACAGACGGAAATCTAAGCATCATCTTTTTAGTGGACACTAAGATTTTAAAGCTGTTTAAGACACCCTTTTCGTTTTTAACATGGTGCATCAACTGTTCATATGATCAGTAGTTTACCATCACTACACAGTTTAATATTTAGAATGTAGAGAACAGAGATATGGTATGAAGATTCACCCTTTCAATAATAAAACTGTAAAGTGATGGTAAACTGATAATTGGAATGTAGCGAACTGTTGATGTCACTTTATAATTTAATATTTCGAATCTAGATAAACAGAGATATGGTATAAAGACTCACTCCTTCAATAAGGTTCCATTCATGTCCATGCGATAACATAGAAAACGCCACGGAAAGTAAAGATCATCATAGTAAGATGTCTCAATCAATCATGGTATGTTGTGGCATGCTCAAACGGAATATTTATAAGATGTAGAACTGAACCCCTTGCAACAGGTAGAAGCAAAAAGGCCAAGCAGAACAACCCCAATCAACCCTAAACCCAGCCCCATGAGTTGCAGCCACAAAATAATGAAAGATTTCTAAGTTAAAATTGGAATTTTGAAAAGAAGATATATTCACATAGATTCACTCAAGATAAATATTTCCACTGATGAATTCTGCTATTTTTTCTACATAAAACTTAATATTCTGAACAATTTAATTCCATTTCTTCAAGTGGAATGGATCACATACAAGATAAGCGAATACGAAACAACATGAATTTCTAATTTTTAAGTATGCACAGATAACCATTCATAATCAGAAAATATTCAGTACGTCCCCATTCACCTGGTAAATTCAAGATGAAACTTTGAAAATCTTTGAAAAACATAGCCATATATAATTTGTTGGACCACTGAAGCTCTCTTCCACAGAAAGAATTCAGGTGGACTATATAGTCGACCTCTCCCATTTTGTTAAGAAGGCTAGCCAGCCTTTATGGTAAATACTGTCGGGTTGAAATGCTTGGAGATCATAAAGATGGTAATATTCTTCAATAAGGAAGAATCGCCGTGATTGGTGACTTCGGAAAGTACTTGATCGAAAGTAGTTTAGAAACATGAGAACATCTTCTCGGTTTTCTACTGACCACTGATAGTAACCATTTTGAGCACTGTCAAAAGAGACATTTCCTCCAAATACAAGCTTATAAGCCTCTACAACTTGTAGATCTGTATTAGTGACACGGAGATGGAGTTGAGGAGGTTGTGGATGCTTCATAGTGATTGTAATGGTACCATCCGCATCAAAGAATCCTGCAAACCAATTAGATTTAGCATCTAGTCTAATAGGTTGAATTAGAGGGATGTCAAGTACTTGACAAAGACGATGGAACTGAAGTAATCGTGCTGAATGGCGAAGATGACCATTCAACCATTGCATGACTTTCCACATAGCCTCTGGATTTTGTAGTCTATAACGAGAACCTTTGGCCCCTGCTCGCATTCGAATACTTCCACCAAGATTATGTTGGATAGTTCGTAATAGTCGTAGATCTTCCTGTCCCATGGTAATTTCCAAAGAAGTCATTTTTTCTTTACTCAATTTAAGATTTCCAGCACCATCCAGAAGTCCAGCTAGCCACTCATAGAAGGATTTATGAAAAATGGTTGAGCGTGTAGTCTCTGAGGTTCCTACTAGACTGCTTTTATGCCGCTGGCTACATGTTGATTGTGTTGCAGAGAGTATATTTTGGCTGGCTCGGTCTTGGAAACCATTTAAAAACCTTATAGTACTCCGTCCCTGCAGAGGGCTCTAGCATGTAGCAAAATACGTGTTCAGATTGGAATCTAAAAATGGGCCATTGAAAACTAAAGAAAATAAAGTTCGTGCAAGAGATTGCAGGGACCAAAATGCAGGTGAAATTGAAAGCTGAAACATAGTTTGTTCTTAGTCAACTAGTGCATAAAAAACGCCTTAATATAAGTTAATGCAGCGGGAAATATTTTAACTATTACTAATTCATGTAAGGCAAAATCCTCGTTTTACCAAAGTATTCATGTAAGGCAAAATAACATGAACCTGGAAAATTGTAATTCGAAAGATGTCATATAGATGCCTGGGCATGAGTTACTGAGGATGGCTGCTTGGGGCTTTCAACAACTCCCCTTAGGTCAATTTCGTCACCTAATGATATTTAATGAACAAGTGTTAGTCTCAGCAAGTTATCATGTAGTATGCCCTTAACCTATACACAATCTTTTTGCCTTGCTGTAGCTTTTATATGCTGAAGTACTCAACTTTTGAAAGACAATATATTGAGCTGAGCATTTCGAAGCTATGTGTGTTGAAGTATCTTTCTGTTTACATATGTAATTCGTGTGCTCACTTGGCAACCTATGGTCCTGTCCCATCCCATTTGCTCTTGCTCAGTATGTCAGCATATTCTTCTAATATTTATCCGTTATCCGACTGTTTCTATGATTCTAAGTTTCTTAGCCACACTGATTAGGATGGCTTCCTACATGCCTGTTTTAAGTTCAACATTGACATTGATGTTTTCTTACTTTTCTTAATACCATGAACTTTCTAGCAAACCATATCATGTCTACATGATGCAGCATGAGTCAACAATAAAATTCCAAGACATCCAAAAAACATATATAGTACATGACTAGGTGACACGGAGAAGTTAAATTCACAAGACGAAGTATCCACACCAATCTAGATGGAGCAGAAATAGGGACAGACGCTTCCTCAAGGAGCCGGAACTACTCAAATCAACATGAATCTACTAATCAATTAACTTTAAACAATCAATTTCCTAATTAATCTACTAAACAGATAAACGAATCAATCAGTCACAGACGGAAGAGATAGCTCAGAACACTAACAGAACATATACAAATCGATTACGGAAAAATTGGGGATAAACAAAATTGAAAGTTCATAGTAGGCACAAGTAACTTCGACACCCCCATAGACCAAGTGCCAACTTCCAAAAACAACATTACCATCATTTAGACACTAAATGAAGTAGAATCAGTAAAAGTTGATTAATAATTATAAGTGAACAGCTTAGTGTTTGCAAATAACGATTCGAAGTGATTTCATGATAATCAAGTACATAGCGGTTCGAAAACATCAGACTGGTTTAAGCCGAAAGCAATCCGAAACTGGTTACACAACACACACACATTCCCCTGATTCTCCTTCAGTTATAAGCTACTAGTAATAATCAGTTAAACAAGCCTTCACAAACAATTTACATTAGCTCAAAATTTATACTACTACATAACATATTAACATCTAGACAGGCAAACATACAAAATAACATTCAGTAACTCAAATTAAGCCCATTCAAAGATGTAAGGAATCCGGAAGAGAAACTTGAGGAAATCAAATTAGTACTATCAGTCACAGACAAGCCAATTCGAACGTATTTCGGGTAAACGAATAGCAACGATCAAATCAATTATCCAGGAGAGAGATAGTAAATTCATAGTTCTATCAGTAACTGAAAGTAAACTCATCGGAAAGTTGTACCTGTAGTCGAAAGGCGGCAACAGCTCAGCTCAGTTCAGCTCCACTGATGATGATTGATGAAGAAGAAAGGGAAAATGAATTTCTGATTTTGTGAGTTTTATACTGCGGTGAATATTAATTGGATTTATGGAGTCTATGGGTTGGGCCGTATGATCGTATCAGTGGGCCTACACGTAAGGTCCATACTAGTTGAGGCCCGTAACCCAAATGCAACGAAGTTGGTCAAAAGTGGCCATTGTTTGGGTTTCATATCAAGGTAAAATTGGTTCAAAATGCACTAAATTAAGGTACGGAATATCGGTAAGTAAAGTTTAAATGGTTGTGATTGTAAATCCATTCAATTCGACTCAGAGTTTTTAAATTTAACTAAACTAAATTGATCTAAACTGAGTTGAAGTATAAATTTGGACTAAGTAAACCTAAACTGGACCGAATGAACATGAATTGAAGACAAATTTGAACTGAACCGCCTAAGTGTGAGATGAAATATTTAATGGTATATACACGGAAAATAAAGCCGTTAAGCCGTTACTAAACAAAATGTTATTGTTTACATACTTTAAAAGAAGAGTATATCATTATAATATCATATTTTACATCGTAAAATTATCAAGCTATCTATCAATTAATTACAAAGGACTCCATTAGGAGCTACCGGAGAAAATACGATCACCTTTTGTCTTTAAAATGATCCGATCCCCCAACAAAGCCAGTACTAGGTAGCTAGGCAGCTTCTAATAAGAGTACATGTTTACATATGCTATACATTGCAGATGCATACATGCATGCAGCTAGAGATCAAAACTATGGCTATTGAAATGAAATATAGCCTGTTGATTTCTCCGGCCTAAACTCTGTGTTCTGCACTCTCTAGCAACACTGGTTTGAAGCGATGGCGGTCCACAAACGATGACGCCTACATCAACGCTTCCCCATCGACTCGACATGGACTCGAAAATCCCTGTCAAAGATAGTCAAGTCAGTCGAAAAGTTTGGCCACAAAGCTTATGTAAACACAAATATACATTGCCAACTTAATGCATATGCACCTCTGAAATTAGGCCTCTGACCATACAAAACAGTGTTTGTGTATTGTTCACTGACAGAAATCTTCAGCGAATACCGTCTCACGACTTTATTTTTACCGATGCCCTCGGATTCGTGAAGAGTAGTTTTTCGATCCCAGAGATGCCATAAACTAATTACAAGGCCTCCGAAAAGGAGAACACTCACTACCATGCATACAAAGAACAAGAGCCCCTTGTACCACAGGTGAGACGGATTAACGTAAGGATTTACGTAGAAAATGTCTAGCAGAGCAACAGTAAGTACAAGGCCTATTGTGGGTACAATCACATATATCCCTGACCATACTGTGTTCCCGGTTCCAGCCAGAACAGATATCCCTGTTCGCGTTGATGAAGGAAAAGTAACCATGCTAAAAGGCACTATTTCTTTTCCCTTTTCCTGCAGTTGATCGAATAACAACTTACTGATCAAGGTTAAACGAGTTGGAGTCGTAATAGGCCATATATATAAGTATATAACGCATGGAACATCCATTTAGGTGGATATGCGATGAGTTGGAGTATATAGAAACACATCAACTGATCATAAACATTGTTTACCAGTTGAGGTTCTGATTCGCGTGTAACATATGCTTGAACTTCAAGATTAAGCGTGTTGGAGAAAGCTGGACAGATAGATTCCATGTTCACAGTATCAAGAAGCACAAGCTCATCTGATGTTTTGACAGCCCATACTAGGAGCACATTCCTTGGCAAACAAGGTTTCCCTTCCTTGGTACGTTGCAGAAGGTCGCTCAGGATGGCCAAGAAAGGCGATATTCCTGTGCCACCTGCAACTAAGATAAGGTGTCCATACCTAAATGAAGCAGCAAACAGGATAAGCTAATGTAGATAATCTGGAGATGTTAAAAGGAAAGTGTAGAGAACACATACGTCAAGTAGTATAGCGATCGATGACCATATGGTCCCTCCACAGAAGCTGTAATTTCCTGAGTAACGCTTGAGATTCGTCTCTCCAGTTTTTTAGACCAATCTCCAAGAACCTTGATAAGGATTGCAATGTGATTCTTACCATCAAGAGGACTAGATGAGACGCTAAACGGATGCCACTGAAGCCAAGATAATTCCCGGATTTGGAGGAATATCCAGCCAAGGGAGTTATAGTGAAGATCTGGAAAGGCAGATATTCATGTGTTAAACAATCACACGACTTCATAAAGTACATGCAAAGTAGTAGTTATAGCTCTTACTTGCTGGCTTTGAAAGAACTAGTTCCACTGTTCCACATGGAAACGATCTAGCATAAACAATGTTAGCTGTCCTTCGGGATTGGCAGAATCTAAGAAAGCGATCTAGCATGAAGAGGAATATGCTCCCAGAAGCAAAAGTGAAAACAAAATCGCCAACATGCATGGCCAAGAAAACGACGAACACTACATACAATTGGTGAGTGTAGAAAAATAGCTCAAAGTTTTTCCTCCTAACTCC
>JAQRGC012292891.1:0-13419 GCA_028659135.1 Plantago lanceolata
CCTGTAAGGCTCCAGAGGAGAGCTACTACATAAACTAGACTGATCAAATTGTTTGCGTAAAAGATAGATTTACTTCCTCCGTCCCGGTACAAACTTCCCATAAGCTTCAACTTTACTATTTCCAGTTTCCACTGTACTAGGTGAACCAAGTCAACAAAAGGCACAAATTCTGTCCAGAAGCGGCAATGGCGCTATCTTTCGATGCCTCAGCATTCTTCTAGCTGCATGCAAGCCATTTGTCATGGTCTCACCAGCTTAAACGAAAGCTCTCAGTATAAAAGGAAACAGGGCACAGAAAAAGATTTGAAGTACACTAACTATATTTGATCATATCTCTTAGTTTTGCTTTGACGATGGCAACAACCAAGGAACATGATAAAAGTCGGGTGGCGACAGAGGAGGAGCAAGCGGAGGCAGAGCTCGACACCAAAGCTGTTTCGAAGTTGTGCGAACAGCACTGCGACGGTGTTAAAGCGTCGCATGGTTCTGCAGAACGGAAACCAACTGTGGATTGCACTGCTGAGGACTTTCATGATGGTTCTGGCAAACCATCTACAGATGAAAATTGCCATGATGTCAAACAGCAAGCTGATCATTTTAAGGGCTATTAATTAGCGGCTAGCTACTAAGAATCAATATATTCTGTTACTACTTACTACTACTACTTAGCAATACCTCTAGTCTCATTCCTTTCTTTACGTTTTTCTTTATTATCAACGGTCCAAGAAACTCAGACTTTGAGAGAGTAGTATTACACTGTTCTATTCCCATATGTTCCTGTTCGAGAGTAGTATTACACTGTTCCATTCACGTATGTTCCTGTTCCTTTTTTTTTTCTACCTGGTCTATAAGACTTTGACCGACCAGAAGAATTCATGATTCAACAGTACCCAAGACACTGTTGTCAAACATCATTATAGTCTGTCTATACTTCATAGGGTAGATATCGCATCTGGGAAGCAAGATCTACAGACAAATAGCAATTCGAACGGAAAGGGAAGATCAAAGAACAGTAGTAGTAACAGAAGCTGACGAATTATATGCTTATAAACATTTACATGGAAGCTGCTCGTAACATAGGCAGCAATCTAGCCAAATTTACATTTCTCGCTGTTAACCCAACCTAAGCAATGCGCAACCCGGAAAAAAAAATCATATACCGTACGCAAATCCACAAGAATTAAAGGGAAAAAAGGAAAAAGAGAAGAAGTTAGAAAGTAATGAAACCTGAGAAGAAGAAAAGGATCTGTGTAAAACCCAACCTCTAAACTCTTCTTTAGTAGAAACCCAGCATTTCCAAATTCCAATATGAATGCTCAACCTACATGACCAATAATGATCTTTTTCCTGTAACTGAAGCAGGAGAAACAACTGAAAAACCCACGCTTATACAAATCACTTCAACACATCATCGTGCTAAGTCCTCACTTCCTATACCAATGCTTGACTTGTCTACAGTCCGTACGTTATACTGTTCGTATACTCTTCCCCGATTCTCTGACCACCATTGTTCGGCTTGCTTCTCACTAAATCTTTTCCGACTGCAATTCAAAATATTTGAACTTTTTAGTTTAAGTTCTAGTACAACCTCTGAAATGAGAATGCACTGGCACAAATTGAATATGCATTCCAACTAATATAAAGAAACAAAAGCAAGGAATTAAGTCAACATGGAAAGAAAGCATAATGCTTGATGCCATATACCTGAAACGAACTCGCTTCAGATCTTTGAGGCCTCCAGGTAGGGTGGTTAGAGTAATATAAACCCCAGGCTCATCTTGCTCAACCCATTCATTTTCACCGCTTTCTTTTCTCCCATTTCTCATCACTGCATCAGAGTGGCCTTGTCTACTGGGAACCAAGCTACGGTTATTTGCTGTGTCAGGAACATTGGAAAGCTGTAGTTTGTTCGACTCATCTGGTTCTAGTTCTTGACCATTTACTTGACCAATAACTCGATCAACCGATCCATTTGAAACATCACTAAGCAGGGAAGTGGGGCTAAGAGTACCAAAAGGCGGGGATTTGATATTTCTAGTGGCACCCACAGGAAGCCTTTCAGCCATTTCCTTCAGCTACAACAAAGAATTATCAATAAATTAATGAAACATGTAGAAGTGAATTTTCAATGCTCTACACTAGAGCTCATGAGTCATTATATATACAGGCAAAATATGAGTATGCATGGGAATAAGATTCCTAAAAACAGTGATCTGACTTTATGCTACCAAATAATTACCGACACAATCATATGCTACAAATCGGAGATATTTATACATTATTAATAAACTTCTTAATTCGATGTTTACCCTAGGTCAGAAATGCATCATCAGTCATGGAGACTACTCAAATACAGAAAAAACAACAAGCTAACTATAAAATAAATCCACCCCCACTTGTGCACTTCTGCACTGTAGAGACTAGAGACATGCTAAAGGGGGCGAAAACATGCAGCATATACACGTCACACAGTACTCCTTAAATATATTACAAATGGCACATGCACATAAGAAAATCAGCATTATATTGGTAAAAGCTTAGGTTCTTGAAGAAGAAGTGTTATTCCATCTTAGCAAAAACTTTATATGACATCTTCATGTTAAATAAGAAATCAATAGATAATGCTTCCCAAAATATGATACATTTATTATGGTCAAGACAAAGCCACTAACTTTACAATAACTAGACTGAAATGAAACTGTCATGCGGACCCAACCAGAATACTACTGTCAGCAAAACCCTTCTGTACAAAATTATTAAGAACTAGAGATATTTGCCTTACTTGTGCTGTTAGTGATTTAATAACTTCTTTTGCAGCTTTGCATTTGGCAGACTCTTCCCCTGCAATTGCTATCGCCTCTTTCAGCTGTTTACCAGTTCTTTCCAGCTCTATCTCCTGAAGTTGAGCCTTGCGATCGAGATTCTCTACCTGTACAAACAAATTCAGATATTCAAAAGTCGAAAATGATCTCCTGTGGTCATAGTTGCAAGACTAAACTGCAATCTCATCAAGATAACATAATAATGTAAGAACCAGCTATTGGAATTTGGAAAAGTAGAGAAAAAAATAAAGGTTTATCCTGGACAAGCTTGAAGTGACAATAATGAAGCAGAATAAGATTTTATTACAGTTCAACTGATATTTGTTTTAGCACTTTCTGTTTACTACAACAATAAATTATGAATTTGCATAGAAAAGCACTCCAATCCGACAAAACTATTACGATTTTAGGTAGGACAGTGTAAATGAATAGTTTAAGTTGAAAGAAGTGAACAATTAGACATAGTTTAGGTAGGAAAGTGTAGTTAGGGCATAGTTTATGCAGGAGAGTGTAATTTTTCCCTCATGTTATTAAGCGGATCTACAGATTTTTGTGGTACACGCTCAGAAACAGAAAAAGATGAGGTACCTGTGCTTTCAATCTAACCACTTCTTGGCTCAAATTATCATTAGTCATTCTTATGTCATCCAGAACGACTTTGGGCGATGTGAGTCCTCCCAAAGTGGGTGTTGGAGTCGTAGAGCGAGGAGGACTTGCACGTCTTGATACTGGTGATGTCGCCCGTGAAACAATCCTTGACCCAGGAACTGAAGCGGAGAAAAATTTCTTGGATGATCCAAATACTGGATTGAAAGACTTGGAGATCCCCCACTGGGAGCTCCCGTTTGGAATTGGAGATACACGACTACTGCTGAAATCCAGCTTTTTGTTTCTCTTAGAACGACTATCCCCTAGTTTCAAGGGCTCCATTGAAGAAAATCTAGTCAGATGAGAACGAGATGTGGTATCCAACTTTTCATCCCTATCTGTGATAGCATTAATCCCCGGAGTCATACTTCCTCTTCTGCTCATGGAAGAATGAGTAGACATGTTGTTGTCGACGGCTTTTATCAACTTACTGAAACAATTGTCACAAACCCGGTACGGTTTATTTGGATTTGGTGCCATGGAAGCCCTCAGTGCCTTCTTGCTGCTGCATGCATGACAAAACACAAGTCCGCAGTTGTAACAGTTATGACGTTTTCTCTTAAACTTAAATGGTAAGCGGCATCCTGAACACGCAGAATGATCAACCCCTGAGGCCCATTTGTGAAGACATATAGCTACAGTGAAGTTAGTACCACATGCAATACTCTTTACTTGCTTATCTTTCAGAGCTTCAACTAGAGTAGGAGAATTTTTGTCATCTGCGTCACCATGACCCAATCTACCATTTGCTCCTTTCCCCCATGTATAAACTTCAGTTCTTGACGTTAACACAGCTACATGATAGGCACCACAAGCTATCTCCTCCACAAAACTCTTTGAAAGTTTTCCTTCTATACGAGATGGGAGCTTCCCGTCAGCTTGAGGGTTGCCCAACTGTCCATAAACTGGACTGCCCATTGTGTATACATGGCCAGAAGTAGTAAGAGCTACAGTCAGGCTGTCCCCACAAGCAACCTGGCAAAACGTTGGTTCAACAAGGGCAGCAACACAAGTCGGGACAAGTTTTGATTCTTTGTTACCATGTCCAAGTCGACCTTTATCGCCATCTCCCCACGTAAAAAGTTTACCTGAAGAACAATTACTGGAACTTGAGCTTCCGACCATAACTTCAACAACTGCTGCAGTATGCCAAACACCACAAGCTGCTCGCACAGTCCGGAGCCCTTTTAGGGACTCCACTTCTCTAGGCTTTGAGACACTTTCTCGATTTCCATGACCAAGAACCCCAAAAGTTCCATCACCAAAAGTAAACAACTGCCCAGCAGAGGTTACAACAGCCATATGCCAAGGACCACACGAAATTGAAGAAACATGTATCCCTTCCAGGGGTCCATTTACTCTTTTTGGCATCCAATGGCTCACTTCATTCCCATGTCCAAGAAGACCAAAATTACCATCACCCCATGTGTATAAATCTCCCGAAAGTGTGACAGCACATGAGTGATTTTCACCACAAGCAACAAACTCAATGTTCATATTGCTAAGAGCATCAATTAGCTTCGGATGCAATACATCAGAATCCACACCATGACCAAGCCTACCACCTGATTCCTCACCCCAAGAAAATATCTCACCTTGTTTTGTCACCAAGGCTGCATGTCTTCTGCCACAAGCTATGTTCTGAACATCTAATACAACTGTAGACTCCAATGCCTTGGGCAACAACGAATCAACTTTGACTTCTATGGAGCTTCCTATTCTGTGTGGGCCACCACCAATAACACCGTCTCCAGTGCCTTCTCCCCAAATGAAAACATCTCCCATTGCATCACCATCATCATGAGCAGAACAATGACTTGACGAGCTTACAGCACTGGATAGGCTTACTCTGAAGGCATCCACACTCATTCCTTTCACTTGACCATGTATGCCATCTGACCCTCCAGATGAATGAGAATTCATGGAACCACTTGCAGAATCTGGAGGAAAGAACCCCTTGGGGGGCAAAGGATATAGCACACCAGAAAATGTCTTGTCGAGGGCATTTTTAGGGGGGCTTTCATAAGGACTATGGAGACGAACTTGACCAGGACCATCCTGCCAAATTGAGAAATAATCTATTTCACCTTTGAATTTTAAATGAAGATATTTTACACAAAAGTGTATTTCTGAAGGTGGAAAAAGTAAGTATGGAACAAAGATAAATAAAGGGTATACACCTTCTGCAAGCTGTCATTGCTTCCAAATGGAGAACTTATTGGAGAACTTCTTCTTGTATATGTTCTGGGACTATTAGCACCTGATGAAATTCCATCACTCCTTGATTCTGTTCTCCATTTACGCTGATGACCACGTGAAATCAATGCTTTAAGCCCGCTAAACCAAACCTCTGCTTCTTCCTTATCCTTACAAATCTGCCACAAGAAAGGGATCAACCAGACGGATCAAATATGGCAAGCCAAACAGTGGCAAAAATGAAAATATATGAAGAGCTTGGAGTTAAGGTAACTAATGAAGGTCTAACCAAATCAAGTGATCTTTCATCGTATATAAGAGAAAAAGACTGGTACTCCTTCTCGGGTCTTGGGTACCTTTGGAAAATTGGCTAGAACAGAAAAGAAGAAAGAATTAGACATGCATAATACATGAATAAAGGATACAAAAAGGTGCAGATTAATACAAGCCACAAATATGCTTGTATCCATATCCTAGGACAAAAAGGAGGGATATAATATGCATTAGAATTAGAACTGTGGATGCCTAGTTCCTAGTGGCAGTTGAGAAAACCTTTAGTAGAAGAACAGAGAGGCAAACAAAGATTGTTGATAATAGCTTTTGAACAAAAAGATTTATTTTCAGGTCTGCACTCAATCTATCAATCTCACAAAAATGAGAGCAGCATAATGATGAGAGATATTAGTAGGGAACTTACAGTCCGCTGACCAGATATAATTCTTGACACGCGACTGAGTTTAAGGTGTTTCTCCTCTTTATCCGAGAACCATATTAGAGTAGACTCATCCTGAAATTAAGCACATCCAAGCATAAGATATTTCGAAGATGAAGAGGTTTGCAGTCATAAAGCTTGTTCACAATAGGTTAAAAGTTTCATATAATTTTGCCAGTAAACGGACAGTAACTCGTGGCCTCATTTACAGAACTATAAACCTTTCCAAAACATTTACCAACAGACTGGAAATCATTAGATTGTTTAGCAAATTATTAGTCCACATTCATTCTGCAAAATTCAGCCACTAGTGTATGCTATTCCTGTTTCACATGTAATGTTATCACAAATATGAAAGGCTAAATAAAAGTTTATCTACTTCAAAAAGTGAAACAACACAACAGAAACCAGAGCACAAGATGTAGGGTGCCTTACATTTGCGAGGCGAAACGGACAAAACTTGGGCTTTCCTCTTCTGCCATACTTGAGCAGGTACGCACCTTTCTTCAGAGCCGTAATTGCCTGTAGTAAAGATCAAGAAAGCACAGTGGTTCTAAGTCATCATAGTTGCATTGGAAAACTCCATTAGATATCTACGGCAAACAAGGTGGCTCTTTCATGGTCAAGAGGTACAGTAGTTCCAAGTTCCAACTGACAGGTTATTCATGGCTTTCTTAGCATTGTTGCCTATAGGCTATAGATAATCATAACAGATAAAACTATGCTGCGAATAGGAATAACCAAAAGCCATATAAACACAACAAAGTTCTTCCTGTAACGTGTACTATTAGATTATACAAATCATAATGTCCAAGCACTGAACACAGGCAACGAGAATGGCGGCGCTAGGACTAATCATCTTGGAAGTTGGATTTCGAAATATGGCTCCAATTAGTTTCTCACAACTTAACATCTTATCTCATCATTCAAAGGTTACATGCTCCCAAAAATACCGATCATTTCCAGTTTCTACCTCACCTTTATGTAATGGCACTGGTTGAATTTTTTTATGCATAACAAATATCAGTCCAGCCAAATCCTTAGAATTGATCATGCTCTTCTCCCACCAATGTTGGATATCCCATTCACTAGGGTTGCAGACTTGTGAAAGTTTGAAGATCTAAGATCTATTATTGAGTAAAATTTAGTTTGAATATCATGTATTAAAAAATTCCGAAGGTTGGAAGGTAAACTTCGTATACTTACAATTCAAGAGGTTATAATGTTCAATCTTCCACGTTTTACTTTAAATAACATTGCCTAGTCCATTGTTCTAAACTTGTACAGTTCCCGTGATTATATGCGTAAAAACGGAAAAAGGACAGAAAATGAACAGGCAAGAGAGACAGTCGGGAAGCACATTTGGCTGTTTGGCAAAACTGACAGTGCAATACCAGAGAAGAAGTCAATTAATTCATAAGATAAAACTATCAGAAACCACAATCACATTCTAGCAATTATGAAGGAGAAGTTTATCGATAAGCAAGAAGCGTTCTGAGGGGCATATAGTGTTACTGGTTCTTTGATGCATACTGGCACTTCGAGATCAAAATAACAGGAAAGGGATGCAGTTTTAGTTTCTCACTGGAGCAGCATAGCTTCTCATGTCAGGAATATGGATCAGGAATGGAAAGTAAAGTGAGATTTGTAGTTTTGAAGTTTCATTGTCTTTTGACTTTTCATTGGGCCATGCACCTCTTATACATCGCACATGAAATTTTGGTGTAAATATGCATTTCTACTTTCTCCGAAAAAGAACCACGAGTAAATATCAGGAGCTTTTCAAAGGCAATTAAAGCTATGCAAACTTTCAAGTAATTGATTATGTATTTGGAACATTTTTTAAAAGTGGTACACTTCTCACTTTCAGACAGTAGTTTAGCAAGTTTCAGACTACTGGGCTAGCACACAAAGCATCCACAGGAAGCAACAAGGGAGAAATGCTACCTAAGCAAGTGGCAGCATTTTTTACATCCTGATGAAAGGTTAACAGAACAAAATAGTAAATCGTATGTAATAAAGTACAGGCCTAACCAGAAAACTTGTCAAGGATTCTATCATCCTGTGCATCCGCAGGATTGCATAAAGAGCATTCCACGAAGTTACTACGTTAAAATGTCAAAGCTCCACGGTAAAACAATCCTCAGACAAATTTTAATGATCCAGTAAGGGCTACACGAAGAGCATCCTAACAAGGAGAGATTACTAATCTGCAGCTTAACAGTCATCCAGCAGCAACTATCATAATAACTAGACTCCACTATCATACTCAATCGCTCATGATCTTCAATTCAAAGGATCAGCATGTGCCCCTAATTATCACATACACCATACACTTTCTCAAACAGAAACACACAAATACATACCTACTGTCAAATTAATTTCGCAACACGAAAATAGGCATTCAACAAACAGATACAAAGTTTCCTCTACACAGCAAACCAATCAACAATTGAATTAAATCCGAAACTTCATATTAGTACCTGCTCGATGTCTCGCTCAACAGGTCCACCGGCTCTACCAACATCATAGCTGCTCATCCTATCGCCGCTCCGCAACATCAGAAACTAAATCTCCACTTCCACAACCTAGCCCTAATTCCAATCCCCCCATTCACAATCCACCAGCCACGCTCATCCAATCAACAAACACACTGTCTCCGAATCAACTCCAGTCTGTAAGAAACCAAAACCGACACCGCCTGACTTGCAGCAAATGCAGAAGCAGAGCTTCCGGATGCTCGAAAGCAGCTGGTGAAAAAAGCAGAACAGAAACGGCGGTTGAAGAGGAAATGCAAACCGGATGTGCGTTTTGGTAATTTGAATGATCGGTTGACGGAATTGATGAGCTCGTGGTTTGAGCTTTAATGGCGGATCAGAGGTTAAAGTGGAGGACAGAATCTATCTTCTCTGCAGAAGAAGTGAATTGCAGTAGTGTACGTATACGGAAATGAAGAGAGAGATGACTTTGAGGTTAGAGAGAGAGAAAATAGGAAAAGGCGTGGACTGGTGGAGTGATGCAATTTCCTTTTTCTGCTTTTTTTCCTAATGTAAAACAGAATAACAGAAGTAAATCATTTCCGGTAATAATGGAGAAGGAAGATAACTAGATAAGTTATTTTATACGAAGGTCCGGCGGTCCCGTTCGAAATTTCATCGTACTTTAACCAGAACACCCAAACAATAAAAATTAAATTTCGACATATTTTAACCGCGTCAATTGCTCACTAGCAAAATAAATACAACAAATTATTGCTACGTACGATTATGATTTGCAAATACGGAGTTTATGTTACTTCATGTTCTGAATAATTAATTACACCAAATTTATCTTGCGCGGACATCTTTACACAGTAAAATTAGATTTATTCGAGTATTACGTGCAATACATTTATTTTTTAAGAATTCAAAGATTATTTTGACAAACTTATACTAGTACAAGTTATTCTCATTCCTGTTTGTTTTGAATTTAAATGTCAATGAACTTTAAATGCAAATGCTATTGATTTCCAGTTTGGTATATGTCATTGATTCCGGTGATATAAGACCATATTGAAAAAATTACTTGAACATCAGTTTATTATAGACTTAGTTTTGTTAGAACATGCGGCTCATAAGTTATTAAAAATCAAAATGATACGGTATTATCCTTTTTCGTTAAGATCTTAAAAAAATGATTAGATGAACTTCTTACTCATAGGTCGGTTTTATGTTTTCTCCCTTCTGTTCCACTCGTTCACTCATAAGTAAATCCAACATAACTCAATTTTACTTATTGAGTCGATGCAACAATAAAGAATTACGACATAACGAAATAAAGTGAAATCGCATTCAGTTATTGAATTTCACTCGCTTCTATCAATGTTGATTCGCTCAGTTTGTCGAGTCTTGATTATTACAAGGTCCCCGAGTTCCCTTATCCCAATACAAATGAGCGGATAAAATTCTCTCTCTCTCTCTCTCTCTCTCTCTCTCTCGGGGGGAAAGAGACGATGAATACTCTAATTTTTTATGCTCGGATTTATCGGATTGGGATAAAAAATCAAGGTCTAAGTATAACCCGCTTGAGAGGGGGAGGGGGACCAAATTAGTGTTAACTGTTAACTATAGTCACAAAATACTCGAATCCCATAGTCACAAAATACTCGAATCCCGCTCCGGATTTACTATTAATCACCCTATTACTATTAGCACCAATCAAAACAAGAAGAGAATATTATGAATTATACATGACTCTTAATCCAAATCATTCATCGGCAATTGTCGTACAGATTCAGGGAGGATGGGCCAAGGACTGGCGTAGAATCGGGAAGATGAGTACGCTGCCGCCGTGGAAGAGTGGAAGAGGGCGGAGGAAATTTTTTCTTCCTGACTCGTTTGCTTGAAGAATATCGCTAAGAAAAAAAGCGTAGAAGTTAATTAAACTTGAGGTGATGATGTGTCTTATTTTGATTGGTGCTAATAGTTTAATTAATAGGGTAATTAATTGTAAATCCGGATCACTCAAATCCCAACTCTGAATTTTTTTTGTGTGACTGTCCAGTAACATATAAACCAGAAGGCATATATTTTTTATTTTTTACAGATGACCAGCAGGCATCTTTGTAATTATTCTTGCTGACAATTTGAGGAAACATTATCAAAATGGATTAGCTCTATTGTAATAGTAATTAAAAATGAAATAAAAACAAATCTGAAGAATCACTAGCATATTACATATCAAGCTTGACAGGTGATATTAGATCTCAACTACCAGATTAAGATTCTTTTAAGTCATTCAACTTGAACGCGAATACGAGTAGAAATCGGATTTTTTTTTTTTTTTAATCAAACTCTAACAGATTTTACCTTAAATGATTGAAAATACTAAGAAATAGAAGCATACATATATAGTTTTACCAGCACATAAAACTGAGGCATCACTCATGGAAGAACAGAATAGGGTGGGCACTGATAATGACCAGCACCACAAGGCAAGAAGCAGCACTTTAAGAAAAAGAGAGAAACAATAGGCACACTCAAGTCAAGCTCATGGTATCATGTGCTCTGTAAGCCCACCAAATTTACACTTTTTTCACTTCCAATTGTTAGCTTATGTTACTCCACTTTCCAATCTGGTACTGTGGTCCTCCTTTTTCCTTTCTTAAAACTCTGATAATTACCAAATCTGTTAGCATCGATCGAACATGCACGTCCATGCCAATCCATGTGATCGATCATACATCTTGTCGTCTATCGAACTTGACAACTTCCCATAACAGAACAAGTGCATGTTTGGCAAAACGAGCTTAATATCATACATAGTATATATACACCTAGTATTATATACTTCAAACAGTAACTTGGTTAGATGTACAGATTTCTTTCAGACCGAACATTTATACCGCAAGTGCAAATAACTGAAATTGGGAAGCTCCATAAAATCAAACAGAAGGATTCTACATTCAACCATGTCATATAGTAAGTTCACAGAAGACTTAACTCAACGACATTCTCCGACAACAGACACTCAACGACAACAACTACAGAGATAATTAAACATACACTCAACGACAACAACTGCAAAGATAAACCAGACACTCGACGACAACAACTGCAGAGACAAACAGGCACTCGACTACAACAACTGCATCCTATTTGGATATTATCACGACAATAAAATACTTTTACGAGATGTCCGGTTTTCTGAAACCAAACTAATTAAATTGCAACAACATGTTTGTGACATTCACACTTCCTCAGGAGATAAGAGGCTATCCACAAAGGACTTTCCACCCCAGTAACAAGTATCCTCTCTGCCTACAATCACTTTCTCCGTTGTTCCGTCCTTCAAGTTACACAGAACCAGAGCATCCATTTCAGTGTAGCACTTAAGTTGGTCATCCCCAACCATACATAGAGGCACAAGTGATTTCCCATACTTGGTGCCAGCAATGTGAAATTTCACCCAAGACTTCGCCACTCCATACTCCTTCATCATCCAAACATCAGTGCCAGCACTCGAGTAGCCAAAATCACCTTCACCCTTACTAATATTGTAGACAATCGACAAATACCCACCAATAACAAATATCCCGCTGAAGTCGTGCATACTAACCACTCCATCGGGACGATTCCTATTAAATTGAGCTGGAAAAGGAATCTGGTAGAAGTCCTCACTAGCCAAATCAAAGGCAGCAATGTGACAATAAGATCCAGAGTATCTTGCACAGATAAGCCAATGCACAGCCCCATTCACACAAGCACCATTTCTACATACAGAAAGAGAAGGAAGGAGCTCACCATAAGGATATCTGTCAAGCCTGTTCCAAACACCTGTTCTCACAGAATAAACATCAACCAATGTGGCGCGCGCTCGCACACTGTTGGCATGTTCGCCTTCTTCGTTCATGACTTCATCATAGTCATAAGGGTCAGAAGAATTAAGGACTATAATCTTATAATCATCGAAATTCCAGTCATAGCCAAACCCATACACAGTAGAATACTCAGCATCCCAAACTCGAGGAGGATCAGGTATATTTACCTGTTGGCCAGTAATCGGGTTCAGCAGCATGACATTCAGTTTGACGTCGTCGTCATCCTCCATAGGCATAGGCCTTATCAGAAGCAGACCATTGCTACCACCATACACCATGCTGTATTTCCTTGGCCAACCAGTCCATTTTGTCAGCTTCTCTTCGTTCTTCAGCGGGGAAGTGACAATGTGGAGCTTGTCGGCTGCAGTAATCAGAGCGACGTTCTCTTGCTTGATTGTTCGTAGACGAGCGATGAGGTGCTTCCTGATGAAGTCGGTGCTAGACAGATTCCTGAGCCATGATTTTGACAAGCAGCGGCACCGGCCAACGGATTTTGCCGGAAGCCTGGAGAAGATTTCGAGCAGCATTCCCTCGGGGAGTTTAGGGTTCATTTCCATGATTGAAAATCTGGAAATTTTCAGACAGAATTCCGAGATTCAAGCTTTTTTTCTTATCTGTTACTGTGAAATGATTGAAACGATGCAAACGGCGAGTAAACCCTAGCCCATATCTTTATATATATA